>CAUYRT010069362.1:0-25819 GCA_963574885.1 Lepilemur ruficaudatus | reverse complement strand
GGCCAATTAATTTGTTTCTATTATTAGTAGAGACAGGGTCTCGCTCTTGCTCAGGCTGGTTTCGAACTCCTGACCTTGAGCAATCCGCCCGCCTCGGCCTCCCAGAGTGCTAGGATTACAGGCGTGAGCCACCGCGCCCGGCCCCCAAATCTTTTTAACAGGTGCCCCAGTAGATTTGAAAAAATAAGTTATGAATATTTCAAAAATGTAAAAGAAAATAGTAAAACAGTTACCAGTGTACCCAGCATCCAGTTTTAACAAATGTTCACATTTGCTTTATTTCCTGCAGATGTTTTTAGTTTTCATAAAATGTTATCTAGGTTAGCTCAAGTTCCACTCCCATTCCTTTTTCTCCTCTATCCCTCACAGGAGGTGATTATTATGGACATTGTTGTTCGTCAGTCACTACTTTAGGCAATGGAGAGTCTTTGAGGGTTTTTGAGCAGGGGTATTAACACTAGAAGTGTTTTTGGAAAATCAACCAAACGGCTCTCCTAGAGGGTTCATTAGGATTAGAGGATGAAGGTGGAAAAGCCCTCGGGGGAGGAGGTTCAGTGGCCCAGAGAATGTGTTACTAAGGATCGGAAGTAGAGTGAGAGACCTTTGCTTTTTTCCCCTCATGCTCTTGTGTGAAGCTCTTTGTGTTACTGTGACCTGCAGTCTTTCAATGCCCTCCCCTCACTCCTTCAGTTCATCAGCTTCTTCCTATCTTCTCTGGCTGTCCCAGCCAGCCTGGGATCTATGGGTAGTCATTTCCCCTGTATGCTTGCCACTGCCCTGGAATTCCTTGCTTTCTTGACATTGCACCATACCAACTGTAACATCTCATCTTTATACCAATAGAACTGTTTCTTTGGCCTTGAGGCAGTGGCCTTGACTTTTTGATTTGATTTTATTACTTACAGTAATATTTGTTATAGCCAGTGTCCAAAATGAGGCAGATTTTCATCCAGATGACTTTAGTGGGTTCAAGCTTATTTTGAACTAGGCCAGGTTCCTGAAATTACTCAGGCTTTGTTCTTCATCAGAAAATGTAAGTGATACCTCAATAATACTGCCAGATTTTGTTTGTCAATAGAGTAAAATTTGGATGAGCAATTGTGAAAACAGCTGTTCAAATGAAAAATAAATATGTGTTTGAGTAGGTCAGATTTGGAAATTTAATTTATCAATAAATATATTCTGTTTTACTTTCATTACATAGATTTGGCCATGGGTCAAAGTCAATGAAAACTTTCGGTTGACTACACTTATTTTGCTTAAAGTATAAGTACATCAAACCAAAACATATGAAGGTCAAATCCTTGTGATAGAACTATGGATAGACACAACAATATGGATGAATCTCAAAATGATGGTATTGAGTTAAAGAAGCCAGACAAAAGAAATTACTATACTGTCTACTTCCATTTATAGAAGACTCTTAAAAATGCAAATTAATCTAAAGAGACTGAAAACAGATTAGTGGTTGCCTGGGATTTGTGGGGGAGGGGAGGAAGAAGGAACTGAAAGGTACAAGGACATTTTTGGGGTTATGAAAAGGTTTATCTGGATTTTATGTGTGTGACTCTATCAAGGTGTATGCATGTCAAAATTCATTAAATCATACACCTTAAATATGTGTAGTTTATTATGCATCGATTATATCTCAATAATATTTTAAAAAATCATTAGCAAGAAAATACGTTGGCTTTAACCCATTATAACAAACAAACAAAAAATCCTTGTTATAATCAGGTACTGTCTATACCAGGGACACCATCTGAGTTCATTCATTCATTCATTCATTTAGCATTTTTGAACATCCACGGTGTATACCAAGCACTCTATTAGCAACACAGTGTTAAATGAGATCGACAAGACCCCTACTCTATGGAGCTTACATTCTGGTGGAGGAGACAGATCAACAAGTAATGATAGCAAAGTGTGCCAGGTACAGTGGTTCCTGCCTGTAATCTCAGCACTTAGGAAGGCTGAAGCAGGAGGATCACTTGAGCCCAGGAGTTCAAATTCAGCCTGGGTAACACAGTGAAACCCCATCTCTACAAAAAAATTATTCAGGTGTGGTGGTGTGTGTATGTAGTCCCAGGTACTTGGCAGGCTGAGGCAGTAGGATGGCTTGAGCCCCAGACATTGAGGTTGCAGTGAGCTACAATCATACCACTGTAGTCCAATATGGGTGACAGAGTGAGACCTTGTTGATAATAAATAAATTAATTAATTAATTAATAGTAAAGTGTGATAAGTATTATGATAGGCCAAGAAAGGGCAGCTTTAAAAATCCTTAGTAGAGTTATCTAAGCTGATTATTTGGTAGTAGATGACTGAAGCTGTGTTGAAAAGGATTCTGAGGCTTACCAGGAAAGAGCAATGATTGATCAGATATCACCTATGCGTGAGGAGAGGTAATGATGGTGAGGGTCATACATTTGCCAACATAGGGCTATAGGATTAAAGTCGGCTTTATCATAAACTTCCCAACAGGGTGACTGTTTCAACTGATTCTGAAAATGTTTGAGAATAATGAAGATCTCTTGTTATAGATGAGGTTTTTTTTTTTTCAGAGCAATATTTTAAATGCAAAGTGTTTCTTGTTGGGGAAACATGAAACTTCCAGACTGTAGTGTAGACAGAAGACAAGTGCTCTTTTGTTCTCAAACGTTCTGTTTTCAAGTGTATTTTACCCGCTTATGTGACTGTGTCTGAGCCTTTGCTAAGGGTACTACAGCTGGATTGTGTAGTGGAACCAGGTCCAGAAAAAGAATCGCTAAAGAATGCAAGTAAACAGGATGTCAGATGTTATCCTTAGCTTATTTCCCTAAACATAGCTTTTTGGCTGCAAAGTAAAATGCCATTCTTCTAGCTTCTGCTTATACACAGTGATGGCTGACAGCAGGCACAATCTTCATTTGCTTGGCAGGTTGTCACCACGCAACTCAACGTGTTTTCCAAGGAATGATCGTGACACATCATCTCTGTGAGATAGTATGAGGACATTCGGCCATTTCTTGGAAGAATTTTCTCAGCGTACCTTCTTGGAGCCCTGTCGTGCCAGCACAGCACTAGATGAGGCTCAGATCTGTCTGACCTAAGCGCCAGTTGGCATCTTCTTCCTAACAGAAGCCAGGTTTTCACTGGGGCTAGACTGTTTATTGACAGCGTTTTCCCAGACTGGCCCATGAGTGTCTCATTTCCAAGGTCCCCTGCAGTGTTGGCTCACCTTTGTTTTCCAAGAGCACTTGCTTCCTTCTCTCTCCCCAGTCCCTAGCATCTTCCTCACTTTCTTCCCTTAGAGCTTCTTGCACTGTTTGAGTGTGTGTATGTGTGTGTGTGTGTGTGTGTGTGTTCTTTTTTTATCCTAATGAATTTGTTTTGCAGATTTTGAAAAAGAAAACCGGTGTTATCCAGGATTTTTACATTAATTCTTATCTGTTTCCACATCTTTGAGTGTGATCTTTGTGGTTTTAAAATCCCATATTTTGAGTGGGTTCCACTGTTGTCTAAGAAAAGTTGTTTTAAACCTTTGCTCTGCAAGCACCAGAAGAGAACTCAGAAAAAGGAAGACAACAGCAGATGCAATCACGGATGTGGCTTAGTCCTTGCAGCTGCCCCAGAGAGCTGTTCAGAGTGTACCGTCCTCAGTAATGAATCCAGAAGAACGAATCGTGACATGGCTTATATCTTTGGGAGTTTTGGATTCCCCTAAAAAGATCATCTGTAATCCGGAGGAGTTTCTGAAGTCCTCGCTGAAAAATGGGGTAGTGCTGTGCAAACTGATCAACAGACTTAGGCCTGGCTTTGTGGAAAAGGTAAGGTAAATTCACAGTATTTTGGGGATTGCTTACCACCAGAGAGCAGCAATAATGTAACTCTTGTGATTTTTTTCTATTGCCCAGGTCATGGAAATCTCCTACATTAATATCTTTCAAAGAGTTAGACATTCTTACTGTTTTTTTAGTTTGAAAAGTCAAAAAATGAAATGTTATCCTTTAGTAATTGGCCCCCAAATATTAGTATAGGTAAAATCTGTTATACCACTGGCAACAGGGGACAAGGAGAACACCCACATTGCAAGCTGGCTCTGTCATGGAGATGCATGTTATACTCCCTGTGTACTGAGGACATGTTTTGAACTTGGGGGACATATGAGTCCGTGGAATAATAGAATGATTTATAATAAATCTTGATGGTGTTTTGTGACAGTTTGACTAAAATCAATGCAGATTTCCTTTTAAAAAATATCCATTAAAGGAGAGACTATTTAGCAACTAAAAGAAATAATTCAAAATGTCACATAAAGGTTATAAAAACAATAGAAACCAGATATAGGTTTCGAATGTAACGTGCGTTCAAAGTGAAACTAACTTTACTCTCTTAAAAAAAATCCAAGATTTTAAATGTTGGAAACCCATGATCATGAGAATAGATAATTTCTAAAGTAGATGCTTTAAGTAAGCTTAAAGTTATAGTTTTACAATTATTTTCTTAAAGTCATCATGGAATGTGACTGTGAGTATAGCTGTTTTGCCTTCTTGAACCAGTTTATATTTTTATTGAGCAAATAGATTTACTTGTAATTTCTTAAACTTGAGAAAGAGTGATAAAATGGTGATAAAACATAGAGAAATGTGATCAAATGTACAGAACAGCCAAGGGGAAATATAATTTTAATAAATTATCATGGAGAAGGAGGAGGAAGGTAATAACTATTGCTTTTTTTTTCTTGAAAGCAAGAACCAAGCTCAAAAAACTGCATTAGTCTCTCTAATTTGCTATCAGCACACTTGAGCAGAAGGCATAAGAAAAAGTTTGTAAGTAGACATGGCTTGGGTCTAAAGATTCGGTGACAATTTGAAACAAAGACCGACCGTTTGGATTTTTGCATCACTTCCTTCAGTGGTTATTTCTCTTCCTGGATTGACAGCAATGTTGCCCCATGCCTCTAAAAAGCCTACTTTCTCTCGTTATCAGCAAATGATGAATATGGTTTGCTTGGTATGGGATGACAATCTCCAAGTGACATTTCACTATGTTTCTCTAGTATTGCCTGGAGCCCCAAACCGAAGCTGACTGCATTAACAACATTAATGACTTCCTGAAAGGATGTGCAACCCTTCAAGTGGAGGTAAGCCTATCCAGGGTGCCTTCCTTGTTGTCATCATTTTTTGCTCTGCTAATCAAGATTGGTAGCAAAATTACTTTATTTTCACTGTCATTGGCCACCGAGTTAAACAGGGGTAGCATTTTATGGAAACTGGAGTTCAGATTGGTGGTCCCCAGTAGTGGATTGCTAATCTCTCTTTTCCAGAAACCAGTTGCAAACAAAACAAAACAAAATCAAAACTCAAAAAATGATTCCTTTTATATGCAGCATCCAAGCCCTGAAAACAGACTTCAAGTGACAGACCTTGTGCAGATGTCCTTCCCTACTAAAGGGAACCAAAAGTGGGCCATACTGGCTGTTGCAGAGGGTCATTGTAATCCCTCCACCAGCTAGGAAGAGAGTAAAGGTCACTGTCACTCTCTTTCATTAACACTTTAGAACAGAGGTTTTGAAAAGCTGAGAGAACTTAGTTCTGAGGTAGAAATTGCATATTAAATTATGTGGCATTATTATTATTATTCTTTTTTGAGACAGAGTCTGGTGCTGTTGCCCAGGCTAGAGTGCCATGGCATCAGCCTAGCTTACAGCAACCTCAAACTCCTGGGCTCAAGCAATCCTCCCGCCTCAGCCTCCCGCGTAGCTGGGACTACAGGCATGCACCACCACGCCTGGCTAATTTTTTTATGTATGTATTTTAGTTGTCCAGCTAATTTCTTTCTATTTTTAGTAGAGACGGGGTCTCACTCTTGCTCAGGCTGGTCTCGAACTCCTGACCTTGAGCGATCTTCCCGCCTCAGCCTCCCAGAGTGCTAGGATTATAGGCGTGAGCCCCCACGCCAGTCTGATGTGGCATCATTTTTAAAATTATTTGTTTATTTATTTTAGAGACAGGGTCTCACCCTGTCACCCAGGCTGAAGTGCAGTTGCTGGATCATAGTTCATTGCACCCTTGAACTCCTGGACTTAAGCAATCCTCCCACCTTTGCCTCCTGACTAGCTAGGACTATAAGTGCACAACACCACACCTGGCTAATTTTTAAAATTTTTTGTAGAGACAGATTCTTGCTATGTTGCCCAGGCTGATCTTGAACTTCTGACCTTAAGAGATCCTCCTGCCTTGGCTTCCCAAAGTGCTGGGATTACAGGCAGGAGCCACTGCACCCGGCTGTGGGTTATATTTTATATTATATGGACCCCTACCATATAATACAGGTATAGAACATGTTACTGAAAGGGTGGTGATACTTCCACCTATGTGTCAAGTTATTTAACTTCTCTGGACCTCAGTGTTTTTATCTGCAAAATGGACACAGTAATAACTACCTCATGGGGTTGTTTTAAGAATGAAATAAGATAATACATAATAGTTTAGAGTTAAGAGCTCCAACCTCGTAAGATCTATGAGATAACTTATGTGGAGTCCTCAACAAAGGGCCAGGGTCAGAAGAATTGCTTTATATTAGTAAATAAGCATTAATAGTATTGTCTGTGGACAAGTAGTTAAGATTGGATTATGGACTGTGGTGCTAGACTTCTTGAAGTTCAAATCTCATTTCTCTCTCACTAGTAGCTTTGTGACTTCGGGAATGTTACTTAACTATGCTTCGAGGCCTCAGTCTCCCCACCTATAATGTGGGAATAGTGGCACCTATCTCATAGGATTGGTGTGAGATTTCAATGAATTCATACATGTAAAGCCCCCAGAAGAGTAACTGGCATGTAGTAAGTATTTTCCACAGAGTAGCTATTATTATTATTATTATTATTATTGTTAGCAGTACTAGTAGCTTTGCCCCAGATGAACTTTGCTTCTTTCACATTTTTTCCTAAGGTTAGCCCTAGTATCACGTTACACCTGTCTCAGCATATTTTATTCCAGTTTTCCCTATCGCCCAATTTGAGCATGCTCTGTCTCTGTCTCGGTTTCTCTCTTTCTCTCTCTCTCTCAATCTCTCTCTCTTTCTGTGTGTGGCTTTGAAGATTGGTGTGGCATGAGACCACTTAATATCCCTTATAGAATAATGTCTACCATGGAACAGATCCTGGTATTTTCTTTATTTTTCAAATAAAAACATGGTGAAGTTGCTAATGATTTCTGCAGTCTGAGGTTGCCAGAAGTTATCTGAGCTTCTTTGCATTTCTAAGAATACTAGATGATACAGAAACACCTCCTAGGTCTGGCATTGTTGGCGAGTTTTCTGATAACTAGTGCTTACTCCTTTAAGCACCAATGCTTCAAATATTTTTTTTCCACTTTGGATAGAAACCTTTCTTAAAATTACATCATAATTTTCTGTCTTACTAAATAAAAGGCACTGGGAATATTTTTTATCTCTTTGTGATAATTCATGCTGACCCAAACATTGTATGAACATTGTAATGAGGCTATATCTGGCATCGTGGTTAAGCACATACCTTCTCTGGTTTGATAGACCTATGTTAGAGTCCTGGCTTAGTCAGTTACTGACTGCGTGACTCTGGGAATAGTTATTTGACCTTTCTATGCTCCTGTTTTCCCATCTGTATAATGGAGACATTAATAATATCTACTGTATAGGATTGTTTTAAGGATCAGATGAGATAACACAGCTAAGGCACTTAATATATCACTGCACATAAGACATGCACGATAGCTTTTTGCTATCACATTATTACTAGGTAGTGCTCTTTGCATTGTTGTGTGGAAAATTCTGCCTATAAGGCATATTTAGGAGCCATATGGAAACACCCCTAGAACCCTGAGGAAAATGTAATAACATTGATACATAAGGAATGAGAGACTGAAAGCTGAGCTGGGGAGCACCAAGCAGCCAAGAAGACCGACCATGCAGTCTCAAGCTTCCAGGTAGCTAGACCTAAACACAAAACATTTGCAAATGCCACTGGATAGAGTAATCTCTTAGGGCAAATTACCTAGCACAGTGCCTTACAGAATTTTTGCTGAGTCTATAAAGCTGTAAATTTTTAAAAAGCAAGAAGAGCAAGGCTTGACTATTGCCCAGAACACACTGTTATTTACATAAAGAATGAATGCCAGCTTGAAACAGTCAGCTTGGAAATGCAGAAAAATGGAGCTTGAGATGCAGCACAGCACTGATAAATTGAATATTGGGCTCTGGGGCATGGTGACCACATTAAAGAGCTGCCATCTTCTGGCCCTCTGGGTGGCCACTTGGCCTCTCTAAGTAACCTCCATGTTGTGTTTTCATATGGCTACCATGTCTTAGGGTCTCTAGAGGATCACACAGCTAGTAACTGATCAGGGAAGTGTGCTGAGACACCTGGGGGACAAAGGGCTCTCTGAGGCATTTCCACAACTTTGACAGCGTCCTTTGAAACACAAACGTCTTTAAAATATATTTTTTTCATTATTTATACCACAGGAATCCAAATTGCATAAAGTTTTTAAAATTTCGGTAAATTCAAATTCACCTATTTTTTCTTTTGTTTGTGCTTTTGGTATCATATCTAAGAAACTCTTGCCTAGTCAAATGTCATGAAGATTTACTCCTGTTTTCTTCTGAGAGTGTTATAGTTTTACTTCTTACATTAAGGTCTTTGCTCCATTTAGAGTTAATTTTTGTATATTGTGGAATATAGGGATCCAATTTACTTTTTTGCATGTATATATCCAGTTGTCTTAGTACCATTTGTTGAAAAGACTATTATTTCCCCTACTGAATTATTTAATGATTGTTTAATGTAGCTTTGTAGTAAATTTTAAAATCAGAAGGTATGTGTACTCCAACTTTGTTTTTTATTTTCAAAATCATTTTAGCCATTCTGGATCCCTTGCATGTCTCTCTCTCTCTCTCTCTCTCTCTCTCTCTCTCTCTCTCTCTATATATATATATATATATATATATAGTTCAATTCATTGTATTGATTTCTTTTATTTATTTTTTCTCCTTTTTAAATTTCAAAATATTAAGAGAGGGGACTAATGTTTTTGGTTACATGGATCACTTTTGTAATGCTTGAGTCATGGGTATAGGTGCGCCCAACACCGAAATAGTGTTCATTGTACCTATTAGGTAGGTTTTTGACCCTCTTCTCCTTCCCCTTCCCCACTGCTTGATTTCCACTGAGTTTTACTTCCCTCTGTGCACAAATTTTCGGATCAGCTTGTCCATTTCTGCAAAAAAAAAAAAAAAGCCAGCTGAGATTTTTGATAAGGATTGTGTTCAATCTGTAGATCACTTTGGGGAGTATTGCCATCTTAATAATATTAAGTCTTTGAATCCATGAACATGAGATTTCTTTCCATTTATTTAGGTTTTTTTAAAATTTCATTCAACAATGCTTTGTAGTTTTCAGTGTACTTATACTATTATTGTAAATGGGATTTTTTGTCAATTCAGTATTTGAATTGCTCATTGTGAGTAAGTGTATGGAAATAGAATTGATTTTTTATATTCATCTTGTGTTGTTCACCTTTGCTGAACTTATTCATTAGTTCTAATTGTTTTTTGGTGGATTCCCTTATGGTTTTCCTATACAAGATTATGTCATCTATGAATAGAGATAATTTTACTTCTTCCTTTCTAATCTGGATGCTTTTTATTTAATTTTCTTCCTTAATCTAACTGGCTAGAACCTCCAGTACAATATTGACTAGAAGTGGTGAGAACAGACATCATTGTCTTATTTCTGATCTTAAGGGGGAAGGCTTTCATTCTTTTACCTTTTTTTTTTTTTTTTTTTTTTTAGAGACAGAGTGTTCCTCTGTTGCCCAAGCTGGAATGTAGTGGTGCTATAATAGCTCACTGCAACTTCCAACTCCTGGTCTTGAGTGATCCTGCCACTGCAGCCTCCCAAAGCACTGGGATTACAGGTGTGAGCCACTGTGTCCGGCTCAGTCTTTCACCATTGAGTATGATATTAGCCGTAGGTTTTTGGTAATTGCCATTAACAAGGTTGAGAAGGTTCCCTTATATGGTAGTGTGTTATTTTTTATTTGTTATCATGAAAGGGTGCTGGATTTTGTCAAATTCTTTTCCTGCATCTGTTAAGATGACTATTGGTTTTTGTCCTTTATTATGTTTATATGTTGTGTTATACTTACTGATTTTCATATACTAAATCAATCTTGAATTCCTGGGATGCACCCCAGTGGGTCACATTGTATATGCACATAGATATTTGTGCACATCTGTGATTACTTCTGAAGCATCTTTCTTCATAGAAATGGAATTACTGTGTCAAATTTTGATAGATAATGTCAAATTCCTCTACAAAAATGATATACCACGTTACATTCCCACCAATAATGTAGAACATGTCTTCTTCCTCATATCTCTGGCAACACTGGATATTATTTATCTTTAATATTTGCTAAACTGATGGACAAAAATTGTATTTCATTTATTGCTGTATTTTGCATTTCATGATTGCTAATGAATTTGGACACCCTCTCACCCTTTTGTAGTTCATTTTTATATCTTTTCTTGTGAACCAAATGTATCTTTCTTATTTTCTTACAGAGTGGAAAAGGCAGGGAAAATACTCAGGCCTCAAGTGAAAACTTTCTAGAACATATAGGAAAATCCTCATGTCTAGGTAGAGTCTCACTAATGTGACCAGGAAATCCCTTGACAACAAAAGTTATAGCAATGGTAGTTTTATTTTTGTGTTGCCTTTGAAGTTGATGGAAGTCAGGGGAACATACAGCTTTTCTGATCAGTCAAGAATGGCCTTGGTGGTACCTCTATGACTGTGTTGTCCTGGCTACAGCCACATGACCAACTGGTCTATGAAAGCGCTAGCCTTGTGATTTTCCTTCAGTCAGAGCTTTCCCCTGGTTCAGCCCCAGCAGGTACTCAGGCTTTATCCTTTGCCGACATTACTACCAACCCATTGCCAGGAACACACTGCCACCTCCTATTGAGCTCCTGGGCCAAGTTTATTTTTTTATTTTCTATCTGGGACAAGTTCGCTTTGTAAAAAGATATTTTATTCTTCAAGGATTTCATTGAATGTGTATGAGATTCAGTTAGTACTTCTTTCACTTTCTTTCTCCCTACCTCCCTCCTTCTCTTCCTCCTCTTTCTTCCTCTCTCTATCTTTCTTTCTTTCCAGTACCAGCTGGTAGCAGTATGGTTTTTTCCTCTGCCCCCACCCCCTCATTCCCTCCTGTCTCCCTGAGTCACTCCATCTGCCTTGTCACTGGAACAGCATGGGTACTCTCCCCAAAGTGAGGCCTGTGGGATGGACGATGTGCCATTTCCCAGGGGCTGCTCTAAAGGGAACAAGTTCTGGAAGTAAGACAGTTCTACTAATGATGAGGAATCAAGGCTGAATCTTCAGGAGAGCAGTGCCTCCCTGGAGGACTTAGACACAAGACCAGGCAACTAACTGAGAAGCTGTAATGGGTATCAACAGACCTTCCTTAGAGCCCTGACCCTGCCACCCAAGGGTTGTAATGGTTGTAATGTCTGTTTTTAACTGGCCCATTTCCATCAGTTTCTGCTGGGCAAACCTTTGCATATTTAACTGCTCGATTTGAGCTAGCGTGAAAACCAAAGAGGATCTTGGCAAGTTCTTTTTTTCCTGTTGAGCAAATCTGACACACCTAATGGAATTTCCAAGAGTCACATTAAATGTCACCCACAATTCTAGCCATCCTGATCTTTTACTGACTGCATTGTATTTCTGCAAAAACAAGACTTCGAGTACGGTAATACATATTTCCCATCTATCACGAACCTTTCCATTCCTTCCCAAAGAGACCATTCGATTTGGGGCCTGTTATCAGAGAGCCTAGGAAGGACATCCAGGGTAGTCCAGGGAAGGGAGGTATGTGAAGAGCCGCAGAAGAGGCTTCTCTGCCGGAGTGTCTTAGTGGCTCACCATAGAGCTTCTGCGTTCCAAGTTGCATCTGTGGATGAGGGAGGAGGCGGGCCACCAGGAAGGGCTGACTCGTGAGTCTAGGATTCCCGCCCAAGGCTTTGGCAGTGACCCGCGCAGGCCAGGAGCCCGCAGCCTTGGGCTGGGGGCTGAAGCAGGCGGCAGCAGCATGCGCAGTGTGGCCTCCGCCGCTACACCGTGTCTTTTGCTGCTGCCAAGGCTACCCGGGCTGCTGCTGCTGCTGCTGCTGTTCTGCCCTGCGCCGCTGTCACTTCCAGTTCCTACTTCTGCGATCCAGGTCCGGGTCACTGCTTCCCCGCCGCTGGCCCAGTCCCTCCAGGCCGCTCTCCCTCTGGGGCTCTGGCTCCGGGCAGGAGGGGGCCAGCGCGGGCAGCTGAGTGGGGTCCGGAGGAGCCTGGCTGGCTGGCTCCCCAGGCAGCCGCTCCCCTCCCGCTGCCGCCCCGCGCGCTCTCGCCCGGCTCGCAGCCAGCGCGCCAGCGAGGCGCGCCTCCCGCACCCCCTATTCGGCCCCGCGATCCTCCACCCGCCTAGCGGCTCGGCTCTGGCAGCAAGAACTTGAGGGCAAGAATCTGACTTCCCTTTAGATTAAAAAACAATCCCTGGGCTGGAGAGGTTGCGGGCGCCGCACAGAGTTTGGAGACCGGCGCCCCCTCCTCGCCCGTGTCCAGGCGCAAAGTTGCAGCCGCCCCTCCCCGCTGGGGCGAGCCGAGCCCAGCTCTCCAGTTTCGCCCTGGTGGCCGGCCGCGCTCAGGGCAGGGTCCCAGCTCCGGCTGGGTTGAACGGTTCCCGCAGCCTTGGCACAGGCTTGCCCGCCGCTCGTTGGCCCCGTGACTCGGGAGGGCGAGCCGCTTCCAGGAGGCGGCGGCGGCGCGGCTGGAGTGAGCGAGCAGCCGAAGGACAGGCGGGCAGCGGCCGAGCCAGGTGACCTGCCTGGGGGAAAGGGGTCCGGGGAATGGGAGCACTCGAGGGCCTGAGGGTGGGTTCCGAAGGACCTCCATGAGAGAGGAGCCGCCCTTCCTCCTCACTGCCGTGGATAGCAGCCCCAGCCGCGGGGTCCATTCTCTGCCAGGGCCTCGCCGTGCGCTGAGATCCAGGGTGCGGGCAGGGGGTTGCGGGGGCTGAGGGCGCAGATCGAGGACGCGCCAAACTTAGGGGCTAGTTGTCCAGCTCTGGCCAAAGGTTTGCATCAGACTGATTCTTCCCCCAGAACCAGAGCAGAAGTCAACAGTACTATTTTTTGATACTCATTTGATGCCCTCCCAACCCTGGCCATCCGTACATTTGGGGATGTTTTCTGCGTTGAGTACACAGGTCTGTCGCAGAAATGGTTTGTGAATGGGAAAGACCTGTCTCTACAAGGGTTTCCAAGTGCCCGTTGTTAATTTCAAGTTTTCATTTTCCAGTTATTTAGGAACCCAACAGGTATTTGCGCTATTTCATTTCTTAGATCTAGACTGGAGAGGCCTCAAGTTTGTCTCTGTTCCCTCAAAGGTCTTATATTTTCATTTTTGGTTTCTTATTTTTTTTATATTGGGATGACCGACACAATTTTTCCCCCTTTAATGTGCAGTGGGAGTAAAACTACAGTAAAGGAATATATTTTTCTATGCAACTATGTATATTTTTGTCAATAAAGCTTCACATAAACCAAAAAAACCTTACAGAGAAGGATAAATTTCAGCTGGTGTACTGTAAAATATTAATAATTTTTAAGACAGGATTCGAAGGTCCAAACTGTTTTTTAAACTTATATTTGCCTGGAAAACCCGTAGTTTGTCCTTGAACTTCCTATCTTAATTTTGACTTTGACCATGGTAAAAGGATCTCTGATGACATCATTTGCTCCAGCCACAATTCTGGTGTTCCGTAACTGAGAGCACCTCTCTCCAAAATATGAGGCCTGGGCCTGCCTTTGTATTTCAGCTGAGGCATTTCCAAAGATTTCTCTTCAGAAAAGTATTATGCTACATGCCAGGCAGTGCTGCAGTCCCTTCTTACATAAGCCAGCTTCAGGCCAGTGTAGGCTCTGGGTGTGCTTGGAGCAGTTAAAACAAGGGAGTGTTCTGTCTCAGTCTGGGGAGATGATTGGGGTTTAGAACAAAGTAAATTTCCAGCTAGTAATATCACCTTGCATTTCTTTGGTGCTTAATTTTTTGGAATGCCTTCTACTTAATCTTACCTGAAACTCATCATGCCCTTGTAAAAGATGTAGGAGAGATGGCATTACTTTTATTTGACAAAGAAACAAAAGTTTAGTTAACCAAAGTCATACAGCTTACCAGTGGTAGTATCAAAACTCTAACCTGGATCTCTTGCTTTCAACCTATGTTTTGTTTTGTTTGTTTTTACTAAAATGTGACATTTTATACAAAAAATGTTTCATTCGGCACATTTTATGGATGGTATGTTTTCCAAGCTACTAATTTTTTCTATTCTTTTTGCCAACTCACATCTTGGCATGTATGCTTTGGCTCACCAATGGCTGGCACTGTTCTTAGAGGTGAGGGCAGGAGTAACATTTTCCAAAGGAGAGTCTGTGGTTTGTATTTACCTATAGCTCACTGCCTCCTCTCCATTCACATTCAGGGCTAGCAGGTGCTGAATAGAGTGAGCGACCAGGACCCAGAAATTTCTGATATTCATTTGACATCATTAGTTTAAGTATGGTATTACTTTGGTCTTTACAAAGAAACTCATTCGGGAGGAGAAATTGGAGAGTGTGAGTTTTGTTCCTTTGCACCAGTTGGTTCATCACTGTGCTTAGGAACTTAGATGCAAAGGAGGAAAAGGAGTTGAGTATCTACCATTCCTCAAGTACCTACTATGTTACAGGTACTAGGCTAAGTGCTTTAAGTATATTATCGTTTTCAATCCTCACAATAATCCCGAGAGGTAGGTGGCGTTGTACCCACTATACTATGGTGGAAAGTGAGGGTTGGAGATGATCCAGATGAACACTCCACACTGTCAGTGCAAAGCAGAGCCAGAACATAATCACTGATGAACTTTATTCCAGAACTCGTTCCCTTTTTCCTGAGCCAGACTGTTGCCCCCAAGGAACTACTGATAAATACAGGAACACCTAACCCTTTGGGTTTTCCAACATGGCTGTATATTAAAGTCACCTGGGATGCCTTTAAAAAATGCAAATGTTGGGATCCTATAACCCAGAGATTCTAGGTTAATTGGTCTGCAATGAGGCCTAGGCATTGGTATTTCTCTTTTTAAAAAATGTTTAAGTGAACTTTATACTGAAGTATAACATACATTCAGGAAATTGCACAAATCCTAAGTATATAGTTTGGTGAATTTGTACAAACTGAACACACCCATATGATCAGCACCCTGAATAAGAAACAGAACAGTATCAATACCCAGAAGCCACCCTATGCCCCTTCCCAGTCACTACCCTTCATTAAGAGGCACCATTACTCTCACTTCTAAGATAATAGATTCATTTTTTTCCATTTTGGTACTTTCTATGAGTGGAATCATACAGTATGTACTCATCTGTATAAGGTTTCTCTCACTCAGCTTAATATTAGTGCAGGTTATCCATGTTGTTGCAGGTACTAGTGGTTTGCTCTTTTTTATTGCTATGTAGTATTTCATTGTATGGAAGTACCATGTTTGTTTTTCTATTTACTTGCTTTCTATCTACTTGTTTCCAGTTTTTGGTTGCTATGAATAATACTGCTATGAATATCCTTCTGTGTGACTTCTGGAGAACATACATGCATATTTCTATTGGGTTTCTATATAGCAGTGGAACTACTAGGTCATAAGGTGTGTACATGTTCAGCTTTAGCAGGTACTGCCCAACAGTCTTCCAAAATGGCCAAGCTTTGTGATTATGTTTTTTGGAAAACTCTGCAAGTGTTCTGATGTGTACCCAGAGTCAAGAACCATTTCCCTGGTTTATCCAGAGTTCAGCAATCTAGTGACCTCAGGCATCTACCACTAATCTGAGAACTATAAAGAAGGAGATACCGGCCTCCTTTTCAGCTTTGGATCTTCTAGACAGTCTCCTCTGCTGAACTGAGCAGCTTGAGTCCATTTTCCCGTAATCCCTTGTGCCGAGCAACCTTTACACTGCTCGTCCAGTCTTGCTATGGTTTATCTGTGAACACATCTGATAGTCTTGGAACTACTCAAAGGCAGGACCCATAGCCTGATCATTCTTATAAACCTAGCACCCAGTATAGAACATGGCACATAGCAGGTGCTCGTAAGTGTTTGTTAGATCAATGACTGACAGAGTGACTGAGTGGTCAGAGAAGAGATGGGCTGCAAAAGAGATGTCCCATCTTTGCACAAAGAGTTGTACACTTTACTCATAGGACACTGCCTCAGGCTGTCACTCAGAGCCTAATTGCTTTTACTTACCTAAGCATGTTAGCACTATGGGTAATCTGGTTGTTCACCCCAAAACTGATTAGAAATAGCAAATTAAATGAGATGAGGTAAGGTATGTTGAAGCACTTTGTAAACTGGAAAATAGCATCTAAATAGAACATCGTGATAAAGGGAAAAAGAGGGGCCACTGTAGATTAGATACACTGGCAGTGGCAGAAAGTCTGCATGTCCATGTATACCATAAAACCATAGCACGTCAGCAGAAGACACAGAAAAACTGTAAAAAGTAGACCCTCAAACACCTAACTATCTGGAGACTTTGGGTGTGGGGTCGGGCATCCTAACACACGCTGTGTGCTCTAATAACTAGAATTTGTTCCTTCTTCTGCCTTGGTCTGGGTTTGATTCCTGGTCAGGGAAACCTTTTTTTCTAGAGAAGTAGCATAGTAGTGCAGGGGCTAAGAGCTTGAGCTTTGGACTTGGACTGACCTGGGTTGGCCACTTATTAGGTATATGCTACCTCCCAGGGTTAAATGAGAGAAAGCAAGTAAAGCACTTAGCACAGGGCCTGGCACTGAGTAAACTCTCAATAAAAGCTAGTTCCTAATTGGAATTTTAATATATCCCAGCAGAGCTGTGTTCATAAATAACATTACATTATCAAAAAAAAGTTCACTTAGTTCAGTTATGTTAAGCTGGCTTTGTTTAAGGAGTGAGTCATTGGTTTTTAGAAAGATTTCCTCTTGAAATCTTAACATTAAAAAAATCAGAAGCAGGGAAAAGGTAAACTGAACTCTCCAAGGGTTCTGAGGTTTTACACCAGTAACATTGTGAATTTAGACAGCGATAAAACTTGAAATGGGAAAAAAAATCTAGCCACCTTCTCTCTCATTTTTATGCTCTATTTGGCAAAGACCACTTGTTTTTGGAAAACTGTTTTAAAAAATAAAGTCAAAGGTAAAATCCCCACATATGTCCTAATACTTAACTTGTCTTTTTGGAAGGCAAAACAAAGTTGAATATTTCTGGGCATTTTAGAGGAATGGTGATGGCAGGCTTGTCCTGTGTTCTCAAGGCTTAACAGCAGAAACTAATCCTTTCGACATTATTAGCATCTTTTGCTGATTAATTGAAGTGCTTTTTTCCCTGAATTTGAAATTCTCAGTGCCTCTCATCATAGAAAATAACAAATTTAGATAGAGTGTATTGAAATGTGTTTAAAATTATTTATATATCATGTTTAATGTTTAAATATTTTATTTGGAAGGCTACATAAAATCAGTTTAAATTTCAGGGATATTGTAGCCCAGTGATATCCATGGAAAAGAGATTGGAATTTTTAACTATAGTTTCAGACAATATACGTGCAATCTTAAGAGTTTTAGGAACTGGTTGTAAGAGTTCTTATTCTTTCTCCAACTTATTGTCTTGCTGTTTTTCTCAACGCTTAGCATGGCCAATTTTCAGCTCTGAAAACAATTTGTATATGGTTTCCTTTATAACAGCCCAGGACTAGAAATATGTTTGAGGATCCAGTTGTAAAGAGGAACTAGAGAAGACAAAGCAACTGAATTCTTCAGAGATGATGAATTATTCAATTGTTAACCACAGTAACTTCTTGAGCTACCATTTTGTGTTCTAATAATAGAAACGGTTTGGACGGATTCCTCTGGGAATTGAAAAATCAGGAAATCTTTTCATTCTTTTTTAAGTCTATGCATGAACTAGAATATGACAAAAGATTATTTTCAGTTTCTCATGTTTACCTGGATGAAATAGTTTAAATTTTGTGTCTTTTAAAACAGACACATTTATTTTATAATTAAAATAGTCTGAAAATTTAAAATACACCCCAGAGCAAGATGCTTGTTGTTTTAGTTAAATTAAACAATTCGCCGGGCGCGGTGGCTCACGCCTGTAATCCTAGCACTCTGGGAGGCCTAGGCGGGTGGATCGCTCAAGGTCAGGAGTGCAAAACCAGCCTGATCAAGAGTGAGACCCCGTCTCTACTAAAAATAGAAACAAATTAATTGGCCAACTAAAAATATATATAGAAAAAATTAGCCGGGCATGGTGGTGCATGCCTGTAGTCCCAGCTACTTGGGAGGCTGAGGCAGAAGGATCGCTTGAGCCCAGGAGTTTGAGGTTGCTGTGAGCTAGGCTGAAGCCACGGCACTCTAGCCTGGGCAACAGAGTGAGACTCTGTCTCAAAAAAAAAAAAAAAATAAAATAAATAAATAAATAAACAAACAATCCAATGAATGGCTTTTTATTTTGAGTGATGATTGACAAAATCATTCTCCCTTACCCTCAGGAAATAAGCAATAAACCTGAGAAATTGGGCATAGCTGAGGGGGAAAATCAAAATCAATTGCCACTGTTAAAAAAAAAAACACAGTACATAATATCTAAAAAGGAAAAACATTGTTTCTGAATTGAGTTGAATGTACCAAATACATACCAAAAGGAATGCATTTTGTTAGAAATTTAGATCAATGGAATCTTCCTATAAATTAGCTGGTTTTAAATCTAACCCACTCTTGTTTACTTTTAATGTTGACTCTAATCTAGGCTGTTTCTGGAGACAATAGAACACAATATACCTCTTTGTTAAAACCACTCGGTCTGGGCCAACTATCCCCTATTTCAGCCCCGTTCTAATTTGGTCATATGTTAGACCTGAGGTGGCTCTAAGGATCAGTCTGAGAGGTGATAAGATGTTGCCAGCACAGCATAAGGTATGCAGAGCAATTGGTGATGACATTTGGGGTTAGTACCCAAAAGAAATACAGAGTCTAGCCTTTGAATTGCAAATGAGGAGGTGTGAAGGCACTTGCCAGTTTCTTAGGCCCCTTGCTTACTAACTTTTTAGAGGGAGGTGTATGTCCATGTAGTCCAGAAGCTATTGTGTACCTGCATTTCAGCATTGACATTGCCACTTCCTCTTCTGTCATCTGGAAGAAAGAGTTACACCATCAGACGTCTGTCTGATTAGCTCCAGACTTTGTCATACCCTAGAAGACTGGACTCCACCACACAGAGAGATGTATGAGTTCAGAGATGTGGATCATCTAAAATAGTATATAGTCACACATCATTTCTATTTGGCTTCTGGCAGATTTACCTTCCTAATTAAGTTCTGCTTGAAAAATAGAATAAAATCTCAGCTTTATACTTTCTTGGGGACTTGAATATTATTACAGAGATCAGACATGTCAATTGAGGGATTGAATAGGGCCATAGGGAAAAGAAGGAATTAAATTAAGGTGAGACGAAATGCAGCAGTTTGCAAAGCAGTGAGTAAAATGGTTATTAAGGAATTGTCTCACCCTAGACAATAACAAAGACATTTCCTTACTCCTTGGAAGCCTGGACATTATTTTAAGAGGCATCTTTAAGGAGCAAGCTCTTAACATTGTTTATGAAGAGCCCTGCCTGTGAAGCAGGCCTGAGCACTAAGAAATATTTCATCTTGTAATTTGTATGTTCTTCATAGTGAGGTCTCCAGGCCAGGCGCGGTAGCTCATGCCTATCCTAAGACTGTGGGAGGCTGAGGTGGGAGGATCACTTGAGCTCAGGAGTTCAAGACCAGCCTGAGCAAGAGCAAGACCCCCTCCCTACTAAAAATAGAAAGAAATTAGCTGGGTGTGGTGGCATGCACCTATAGTCCCAGCTACTCGGAAGATTGAGGCAGGAGGATCGCTTAAGCCCAGGAGTTTGAGGTTGCTGTGAGCTAGGCTGAAACCACGGCACTCACTCTAGCCCAGGTGACAGAGTGAGACTGTCTCAAAAAACAACAACAACAACAACAAAAACACATAGTGAGGTCTCCAGCAAAATGGGGATATTTACCAATAATTTCTGAGAAATGTATGCAAATCAAGAGAATGCAGTACTTTACTAACAAAAGAAATTTAACAACTTCTTTGGGAAAATATACATTTTGATAATGGAAATAAACATTGACACTGCAATATAACCAGTTTACATTCTCTGAAGATGGGCTGGTATTTGGGAATATGTTGTGTATTGGGAAAAGTCTTGATTTGGGATTTAAAAATTGCCTTCAAGGAAAGACAACAGCATACAAAACAATTGCTTAAGGGTTAGTGTACCTGTGAGTGACCTCTTCATTTGCCAGACTTTATATATTATATATATATAATAGTGTTCATTTATATATATAATAGTATTTATATATATAATAGTGTTTATTTTATTTCTCATCTTAAAACAAATTTATGTATTAGTCCCTGGCATGTATACTAGGTATTCAGTAAATATTTGTTAAATGGATAATGAATGGATTTTTGAGTGGAAATGAATTTTTAATTTAGATAGCTTGTGTCTACATGTAGATCATTAAAGGTTGACTTTTATTCATAGAAATGATTCTTTAGTGAGTGAAAATAAGGATAAAAAGAAAGCTGGGTCTCCCTAATATAGCATCACTCAGTTTTTTTATGCCAAGCTAAAGTACCTGTTTATAGTTTTTTAAAAATTAAAAAAAAAGAAGAAAATTAAAGATGTGAGAGACTAGCTCTCCCATGTTACCTTATGGAAATCCTTCTCTGCTTTTCCGTTTCCCAGGCTACTGCTTACTTCTTATGCTACCCAAACTGCCTTGATTTCATTGGGTTTTCAAGGCGGTAGCTTTGCACATGAAGGCTCTTTAACTGTGGCTTTCTCCAAAGTAACTCCAGGCAGTAACTCCGCTTCCTCTTG
The DNA here is from genome assembly GCA_963574885.1 of Lepilemur ruficaudatus. Taxonomy (NCBI): domain Eukaryota; kingdom Metazoa; phylum Chordata; class Mammalia; order Primates; family Lepilemuridae; genus Lepilemur; species Lepilemur ruficaudatus. Next base: position 4,767 of record CAUYRT010069362.1, on the reverse strand, counting down.
GTGAAGTAAATGCTTTGTCAGCATTCTTCACTTCTTTCAAGCATATGTTTCGAAAAGAAGAATTTATTTTACCAAGTGATTGAAAATATATAAACCCTGATTTATCAGGTTCTACTAGAAAAAAAATTGCCTTTCCCCCTCTCTTTCCTTGTTGGAAAGGCATGCCCAAAGGAGAGGTGTTTCTGGTGGAAGAAATATGGGTTTGAATTTTAGACTGGGAGGAAAGACTGACATTCAGCAAGTATTTGTTCACGGTCTACGTGGTAAGCATTGTGCTTGGCACTGTGGGCTCCTGCCTATTGGAAAGAGGCAACATCTATATGTGAATTTAGCAGCGTATAGCAGTGTTTGCCTAGGTGTCCAAGTTAGTGGTTCCAGAGTCTAGAGCCTAAATGCAAGAGGAGTTCAGACATACGGAAGCCTGTTGCATACTGAGGTGTAGTGTTTGGGGAAAACCCCATGGAGGGGGAGTGATTTAGGAAAGGCCTTGAAGAATAGTTAGGATTCACATGGCTGAGGGAACTTTCTTAAGGAAAAGTATAAATATCAGAGAGAGAGGAACAGTGAAGAAAGAGGATTCTAGGGCATTTAAGGAGAGGATGGTGACAAATGATGGGCATGCTAAGGTGAGACCAGCTTGGGAAGAAATTTGAATGTTAGGCTAAGGAGAATGGACTTGATCTTGGGTTATGTTAGGCTTTTGCGGGGTGATGTTGCTTTGCTTTGAGAGACATGGGTGCTGAGAGCACCATTTCTGATGTCTCTAATACCTGAGCTCCAGAATGCCCACCTCACAGTGTTTGGATTGTTTCCTAGGCACAGTTCCTCTTTGGAATACGATGGAGCAAAATTAGTTAATTAATTAACTGATTAATTAATTGATGTCTGTTAGGCATACTTTTGAAAAAGTGACTCACATGAAGATATAAACAAGGAGTGCCAAAAGTCTTTGCCAAATGAATCACTAAAGGTGATCTCTAAGTAAAGAAAGAAAATGATAATAAGTTTGGCACAACATCCTTTCCTCCCAGATTAGGTGGTGTTAGAAGGACTTCGGGCGTGTAATTTGTAGTCTTTCAAATTGCATGTTAGCCCTTCTTGCTGCTGGTGAATTACTTTGCTGTGTCCCACTGTGCTGTCGCTGTAACTAGGAGCTAGTTTTAGAGCATGGGTATAAACAGGTGAGTGTGGCTTGTAGTGTCTGTCATTTATGCTGTTTTACAATAGAAACAGTTAAAAATACAGCCAATTCCAGCAACTCGATGAAATCCTACAGTTCTTTCCAGTTTCCCTTCTTTATAACAATTAGGTCATGGTAGTTTATGATGGGATTTAAAGGACCCCTATTACTTGGGATAGGCCAGCAATTGTAGACTTTGCCCATACTCAGTACACGGCCCCCAAAATTCACAGTCACAGAATTTGAAGCACCTTTGATCACCTCACAGTCACGGGGCTTAATTTCGCAGATGAGTGCAGGTACATCTCATTTTAGATGATAGATGTTTCCTGGAAAGTTGCGAGGAGATTGAATTTTTGTTTCCTAAGTGATAGTTCTTTCTGAATTGATTATACCTTTTGCAATGCTTTTTGTTCAGTTATGATTAATCTTGTATCGGCAAGAGCATCTAAACTTTCACTAATTAATCAGATATCCATTGAGTGCCTACTACGTGACAGGCACTCTTCTAGACAGTGAGGATACAGAAGTGAAAAAACAATTTAAACTGGCGTCGTGGGCTTATACTCTAGATATAATGTACATTTAAGTCTCTTGTGTACAGAACATCCTGTTGATCAACTGATGAATGGTTATTTATCAAGTGTCTCATATATGGTGAACATTGGGGCCAGGGATGTGGAGAAATTTGGACTTCAAAGAGCTTACCTTCTAATTGGAAATCCAGAACTAATCTCGACACCTACAGAATGAATAAAGAATATTGCATTGATAGGCCACTGAGAGCTTAAGTGTGCTGCATCTCTACAGGCTGTAAGGCTGTAGCTGTTCAGAAGAAAGAAACATGAAGGTAGGTCAGTGGAGGGCTTTATGGATGGTGATAGGTGAAACTACCCGAAAAGTTGCTGCTGAAAGCCACCTGCAGTGACTCTTTTTTTTTTTCCCAAGGCCTTCGTTTCTCCCTAGTCTCTGTGTGGGGCTCATGTACCACCAATCTCTGCTGTATATTCTGCTGGGCTCTAGGGCTCCAACCCTAAATCCTAGTAGGTTCCTAGGAAAGCAGGGGCTGCAGGAACCCTCTTCATAGGCGAGTCTCCTCCCTAACTGCTTGGACTGTTAAACAGGCAGAGAGGAGCTGTTGACTACTGAAATTTCTGAGGATATCCTCATCATCTTCATATGTTTATCTGGATTTTCTCATCACAGGGAGTTCTAAAATAAATAGTACTGTGAGTATCCTGGGTATTTGTTTATCCTTTATATCAAAGGACAAGGAAAAAGCCTAAAGGATGTTGGATATTGATTTGGGAACACACGTCTGGGCACTCTTCAATATCAAAACGGATTATTTTCCAAACGTTCATTTGTAAGTTATTATTGGTAATACAGAAAACATTTTCCCATAGAAACAAGGTTCTACACCTTGTTTTCTGGCTGGCGCACAACAGCCTGTTTAATAATGTGGCTGAACTATAGCACTCACAGAGACTAAGTGGCAGGTGTGATGCTATGTCTCTTGGAAAATGTGTTCCACATTCCAATCTGGAACACTAGTAAGTCAGTCTCCTTCTCTGAAAGGAGGGGATGGGAGCATTGGGGAGGACACCCCCAGGTCTGGCACACAGATGCTCCAGCAGCTAAGGCATCACTCATTCATCCTCACCCCTCAAAACTGGGAGCTAGTGTGACTCCTGCAAAGGCTCTGGTGACAGGAGCCTAGGAGGAGGGGTGGGGCAAGGCACAGTGGCTGACTGGCTGTGGGGCAGCTGGGTTTAGGCCTCCTGCTTCCTGTCCTTGACTTGGCAAGTGCTATTGACAAGAGATTTCATTTTTCCCTTTTCTTTATGCCCGTTCTCTTTTTGGTGAGATTATTCAAAACCGGCTGTTCTCTTTTGCTCTCTCTCTTTTTAATCCTGCGACTGGCCCCGCCAAGATGCCTATGTCATTCCTCATTCATTCCCCTCCTTCCTGAACACTTAGTACTCAAATAAAGATAAATCTGTGTCATGGAGAAAGTGGGTTTTCCCCTAAAAGAGTGCCAATAAGGAAGAATGGAAGTCATAAGGTGTGATATGGTGATGCTGAGTTGGCCATCAGAAAGTAGATTTGGTGACTTTGAAATGAAGGTTAACAGTGAGGGGTTAAGCTCAGATCTTGGCTCCTATCATAGGAGCTCTATGGAGCTGAACTTCCTGGCTCTGAATTCTGAGGTTCAAGTAATCTAGGAGTTCATATTAGTTACGTAAAGTGACTTTATAGAAATCCATAGAGACAAAAATATAGATAGTTAAAGCTGTCCCTGATCCACAGTCCAAATGCCATTATGCAGTGGCAGCAAGATAGAACCAGAATTTATAAATAGGTCATTTCAAAATGATATTTTAAAAACTCAGCTCATAAACAGGTGATAATTATGTTAGGCTATAATACCCCAGACTCCTTTTGCTCTGATTCTGTACTACCCACCACATTTATAATTATAATTTGGTGTACCATATTCTATTGGAAGAGAGTGCTCTGGTCATAAAACAGGAGTATCTAGTCCCCTTAGTGGTTCATTTTTTTTTTTTTAGTAAAAATTAAGAAATTGGCATTTTGGTTTATGCATTGGCCTTTTGTGAGCTTGGCTAGTGTGAGTCCATTCTCAAAAGCCTCAAAAATTGAAGACCAGATTCTGGACCTTGGGGACCCAGCCAAGATGCTGCCTTTGAAAGCCTCTATTCAGATGATGGACCAGCAGGCCTCTCACTGAGCTCCTTTGGTGGAAGATACCCCTCACTTTCCAGATGGGAAGTGGAGCCTCAGAAAATTGCTGTTGTTTTCCTAAGGCCCTCACGACTGTTCAGCAGTGACAAAGCTGGGATTGGAGTCAAGGTCTTCTGACCCTTATATCACTGCTGTTTTCAACACACTGTATGTTTTTACAGCTACAGACACAAGTTAGATCTTGTTCCCTAAATTGCTGAAATGGAGAAAAAGGGAGGAAATAAGAGTGGAGTAGACAGCAGGGTTTGCTTTCTTAAGTTTGCTCCATAGCAAATAGGAACAATTATTATTTAAAACCAGGCAGGGTACAAATGCCAACCACTATATTCTAGTAAGTGGAATGCCAGTGGGTAATGAGTCCAATTTCTGAGCTAAGAACATTATTTGTTGCTGACTTTGTGACTGCTTTTAGTAGGAGCTATGTACAAGCATTCCAGATCACGTTCACAGAGCCAGGAGCGGTGCCACCCAGTGAAATATGACTAAGCAGCTCAGATTTGCTTGCTCCGTTGCACTATGTAATGACATTTCCTCCAAAGTTCAGGGACTAATAGAGGCAGTGTGCTCAGCTGTGAGAATTAGAAAATGTGATTCAAGATGAGCTAAGTTAATTTAAGATTTTGCTCAATAAGAGCAATAAGAACAATGAAGAGCTAGAATGTTCCTAAATATTTGGAATCTTGTTTTTTTTTTTTTTTTTTTTTTTTTTTATTTAACAGAAACAAAAGCAGATTTTACAAAAGGAGCCACCAAAGAAAAACAATATAAGATGATTATAAAAATAAAAAAGTGATTGATGTTGCATCATATTATCAACACCA
>CAUYRT010069361.1:0-14298 GCA_963574885.1 Lepilemur ruficaudatus | reverse complement strand
ATTTTTCTTTTCTGCTTTTTGTTAGTCTAGCCAAAGGTGTGTCAATTTTGTTTAGTTTTTCAAATAACCAGCTTTTTGTTTTATTAATCTTTCATACAGTTTCCCTGTCAATTTCATTTAGTTCTGATTTGATCTTATTTATTTCACTTCTTATGCTGGGTTTGGGGTCCGTGTGTTCTTCTTTTTCCAGCTCTTTGAGTCGATTCATTAGGTTGTCTACTTGTGATCTTTGTGACTTTCGGATATAGGCATTTATGGAAATAACCTTTCCTCTCAGGACTGCTTTAACTGTGTCCCACAGATTTTGATAACTTGTGTCTCCTTTGTCATTTAGTTCAAAGAATCTCTTGATTTCCATCCTGATTTGCTTGTTTATGGAGTGATCATTCAACAGAAGGTTGTTTAGTTTCCATGATTTTGTATAGAAATGAGAGTTTCTGTTAGGGTTGATTTCTACTTTTATTCCACTGTGATCTGAAAGGATGTATGGTATAATTTCTATTTTTTAAAAATTTTTCAGACTTGCTTTGTGTCCTAGGATATGGTCAATCTTAGAGAATGTCCCATGAGTGATGAGAAGAATGTATATTCTCTAGAATAGAGAATTCAGTGGATTTTGGGTAGAATGCCCTGTAAATGTCAGTGAGGCCCATTTGTTCTAGAGTTTTGTTTAAGTCCATTATTTCTTAATTAATTTTCTGTTTGGAGGATCTATCCTGTGCTGTCAGTAGGGTGTTGAAATCTCCGGCTATTATGGTGGTGTTGTTTATCAGTTTGTTTAGATCAAGTAGAGTTTGCTTTATGAATCTGGGTGCACCTAAGTTGGGTGCATACATATTTAGAATTGTTATGTCTTCATATTGAACTGTACCCTTCACCATTATATAGTGACCTTCTTTGTCTTTTATTACCTTTGTTGATTTAAAGACTAAGTTATCTGAAATCAAAACTGCCATACCAACCTTCTTTTGGCTTCCATTTGCTTGAAATATTGTTTTTCACCCCTTTATCTTTAGTCTGAGCCTGATCAAACTAAAAAGCTTCTGCACTGCCAAAGAAACTGTCATGAGAGCAAACAGACAACCTACAGAATGGGACAAAATTTTTGCATTCTACACATCTGATAAGGGGCTGATAACTAGAATCTATTTAGAACTTAGGAAAATCAGCAAGAAAAAAACAAACAACCCTATCAGGAAGTGGGCAAAGGACATGAACAGAAACTTTTCGAAAGAAGACAGAATAATGGCCAAGAAACATATGAAAAAAATGCTCAACATCTCTAATCATCAGGGAAATGCAAATCAAAACCTCAATGAGATATCACTTATCTCCAGTGAGAATGACCTTTATCAAAAAGTCACAAAACAATAAATGTTGGCATGAATGCGGAGAGATAGGAACACTCCTACACTGCTGGTGGGACTGCAAACTAGTGCAACCCCTGTGGAAAGCAATATGGAGATACCTGAAAGCGATACAAGTAGATCTACCATTTGATCCAGCAATTCCACTACTGGGCATCTACCCAAAAGATCAAAAGACACTCTGTAAAAAAGACACTTGCACTTGAATGTTTATAGCAGCACAATTCACAATTACAAAGTTGTGGAAACAACCCAAGTGCCCATCAATACACGAGTGGATTAATAAAATGTGGTATATGTATACCATGGAGCACTATTCAGCTATATGAAGCAATGGTGATATAGCACCTCTTGTATTTTCCTGGATGGAGCTGAAATCTGTTCTACTAAGTGAAGTATCCCAAGAATGGATGGACAGGCACCACATGTACTCATCAGCCAACTGGTATTAGCTGATCAACACCTAAGTGGACACATAGGAACATTTATCGGGTGTCGGGCAGACGGGAGTGGGGAGGAGGGGATGGGTATATACATACATAATGAGTGCGATGTCTGGGGGATGGTCAGGCTTGAGGCTCTGACTGGAGCGGGGAGGGGGCCAGGGCAATGAACGTAACCTTAACATTTTTACCCCCATAATATGCTGAAATAAATATATATATATACATATATATTTTTTTTTTAAAAAAAAAGATTTTGAGTGCAGAAGTGTGAGTTTTACTGCTGTTAGTCCCAACTCTCATTCAGGGATTTTGATATCTAGAAGCCTTGCCCAGCTGGGGTCTCTGATGATATGCTTAAATGTAGTACTGCATTAATTGGCCAGGTAGAAACCAGAATGTTTTAAATTATACATGTTTGAAAAAAATACAGTATCCAATCCTGTACCTGGTGATAAAGAGAAGGAAGAGTATATGGTCAGCCATGGATGGGTTCGGGAAAATATGAGAGTGAGCTCTCTGCACTGGCAAGAGTCTTTGTCAAGCATGCATATTCTTGATGCAGCAATAAGGATCTTACTGGCACCCTTTCCTTGGCGTCTTTCTTGTATTTGGGACTGGGCAGTAGAGGGTGATGGTGTGATGATATGTGTGTATGCGTGTGTCTTTTGCTGGTTCATCCTTCTGCTTAAGCTCATGGCTCCTAATTAATTTCTTGTTTTGGTTTGCTTTTAATTCATTCATTTGCTTTTTGGTTTTAAGAAAACTTCAGAAGATTGCAGTCTAAAGGTTATGCTCAATCTTCACAAGGTGAACATACTTGTGTATTTAACACCCAGATTCAGAAAAACATTACCAGCATCCCAGAAGCCCCTGTGCTCTCTCCTTGTCCTTCCCCAATCATGCCACTGTCCTGTAACAGAGTGTTTTTAATGTGCCACCAGCAGAGACAGACTTTGTCATAGCCAAAGTGGAGTCACCACTTTGATATTCAGTGGATACCCTAACCAGGCAAATCAGGAAGCGTATTGATTGGAGTGGCAGAGGGTAAAAAACGGACTCCATTAATCATGGAAAGCAAGGGCAGCTGCCGCTTTTCATAAGGGGATATTCAAAGGTATATGACAATAAGATCCTGGAAGGCTGAATGAACGGAACAACAGCAGCATAAAGGAAAAAAAAAAAAGAAAGAAAGAAAGAAATCCAATATCTGCACCTGGTTATCTATATTCCTCTGAGACCACCTGAGGAATATAGAGGCCCTGATTGGGTGGGACATGGACCTGGGCCGAGGGAGCAGGAGAGGGTGGGTGTCAAACTCTGTCTAGCATAATCCAGGATGTTCTGATTGCAGCTGTGTGAGGCAATCTGGCCTGTATAGCCATTCCCCTGTACGTTCCCCTCCCCTTCAGCAAAGTTCACACCAGGTGTCCAGAAAAAAGCGTTGCCAAGGGGAACAGAGAGGAGAGTATTCTCCCCCCACCCACGCCTTCAACCCTGGCCCCCGCCCCCGCCCTTGGTTCAGTGGAGCCTGCGCAATCGGCTTGGTGCAACGCAGGGGTCTTCTCTGCGCCTGCGCCCAGTCCTAGAGGCGGGTAGCTCAGGGGGAGCTCCAGAGGTGGATTATTCCATCTGCTGTTTTCTTCCTGCCTACCTCCTAACCCTCCCTTGAACTCATGGTGGCTAATTCATTTTCTGGTTTTTACATACAGACATACATACGGCTCCTGCTAATTAACCTCAATATGCCCACAAGAAGCCTGCCCTAATATAACCGAGTTAAGGATTTTAAATGGGCTCAATGGGGCCCTGGTGTGGGCTCAGAGGGGGACTCAGATAAACGAAGGTTTGCAGTAGGGAAGGAAAAAGAAGCTGGGTTTGACAAGGAGTGAATGATGAGCTCAAAGGGTAGTATGACTTCATTCAGTACGAATTTTAAAAAACAGCAAAGCCTTGAGAAGTACAGGAAAAACGAGGCTGAAAAGTCCTAGCTAGAGAGGTCTAAAAGGCCAGGAGCATGCAGAGGTGTGGTAGGAGAAGGTAAGGCTTCATGGAGGGCAAAGGGTTGCTGTGTGTTCAAGACAGAGGAGCAGTGACACGTTCCTTAGATTTAATAGCATGGAGCTGAGCAGAGACCTAAGCAAAAGTCTTTGTGTAGAGGAATAAGAACAGAAACTCCTCAAAAGCAAGCTGAAAAGTGAAAGCTCTGTGACCACAGAAAAACAGTTTCTCTCCCCTTATACCACACTCTCCCTTGAGCAGGGACAGAAAGCACCATTTCCAACGTGGACCCCTGTTAAAAAAAAAAAAAAATACAACAAAACAAAGCAAAAACCCTTACAAACCACAGAAAAGCATTCACGCGCTCCATTCCTAACCCCCAGTGATCCTGATGGAGCACATGGTAACCTCTGACATATTTCAGTGGCTCTAAAAGACATACCATCCCAGGGTCTATTCTTGCCCTGGCCAGGCGCCCGGCGTGGGCTTCGTGCATGGATAGGTCCAGTTGGGAGTCTAAACAGTAGCTGACTTTATAGTAGACGTTTCTATATTGTGTGGGATAGAAACGTGAGAAAATCACGGGCAGCTAATGATACGGCAGCCCTCAAATTCATCATTAACTATTTAGTCAAGAGTTATTTGGAGAGAGTGAACATAAAACTTTTCTGTATTAGAAAAAAAATGCATCTCCATCTTTGTAACATAAGGATTGTATTTCTGATATTTTTCTGTGTGTATTCTTCCTGTGTGTTCTGCATATTCTGTAACATTTTAATTGTTTCAAAATATTCACTTTACACGTGTTCCAATATTTATAACTTGTGACTGCCTCCAACTCCTTGCAGATAAAGGTAACAAAATGTTTTTCATTTATCTGTCATTCTTAATTTCCCTACAGTGCTTTTGCTAAGATATTTTTAAAACATAAAATTTTTTCGCACACAAAGTAATTAAATATTTGCAAAATAAAATGATTTGCTATTGTCCATTAACATAATTTGCTTCCAGAATTCCAGCTTCCTTGTGATCCGAACCCTCTGGCAAATGTCCACTTGTGGCCACTGGGCAGTGACGTGTACTTGGGTACATTGTCTTAGAATAGGAACATGGAAATACAAATTTCTGGTAAATGTGTTAAAATCTATTTTGTGTGGCTGTCATTTTTTCACATAATTTGTTCATTTTCTCATTGCTTTATTAGCTTTTTCTCTTACTGATTTGTAGAGACCCCTTATTGTAAGCTAGTTATAGATGTTGCAGATATCTCCAGCAAACCTGTGGCTTGTCTTTGCACAGTTTTTTGTTTGTTGTTGTTATTGTTTGTTTGTTATATTACCTGTTGCTTATTTTAGACTTCTGGGATTTATTTTTATAAATGACTTAAGACAGATTTAGCTACATTTTTCCCAAATATATGCTAGCCAAATGTTGCAGCAGAATATTTTGAATGCTTCAACCTTATCATATTTATAATGTTCCAATTAGTTTGAATAAATTCCAATGTACATTTAGATGAAACACAAATCTAAATCGTTTTGCTCTACACTCATCATTCATATCTATAGTTTTTCCAGAAGTGATCAGTAGAAAAATTCTAACTCAGGGTCTTTGCAGGTACCAGTACTCAAACGGTCTCCCCAACCCATGAAAACAACAAAAAAAAAACAAACAATAAAACACTCATGGCAGATTTCTCCCTAGTTTAAAAACAGCTAAATTCAGATTAATTAAAATTTGAGGGAATATTTTTGTAATTGATCATTCTTGTCACTTAAAGTCTGTTTTTTTTGTTTTGTTTTGTTTTTTCCCAATGCAAAAATGCAGTCATTGTTTATCATTCATTTAGCAAAACTCTTCTAGGCTGCCTCTTTCTGGCTTATATCTGTAGATTCCAACCTGACAGATCCCCTAGAAAAACTTTTTTTTATATCAGATCTGTGTATCGAGATTATTTCCCCGAGTGTTTGATTACTGGGTGGGATCCTGGGTCCGGGGAAATGGTGAGTTATAAGGCAACGCCTCAGAATACCGAGGTCTTCACTGTGGTCAGTCCCAAGGGTGTCCCCTACCCTTTCTGTCAACTGAATCCTCCAATGTCTGCCTGTGAACAAGGGCACCACTATCCCTTCCTTGAAGGAGAGGACTGAATCCCAAACACACTGGAAAGGGCCGATTTAAAATGTTTTTCATTCCCGTTTGAGTTACCTTTGTTGGGACAGCGTTTTCCAATCAGGTTACAGCGCCATCTAGCATTCAGAGCTAGGAGTCCCGCCGGGCGAGAAGCGAACTGCTTTCCAAACGCCTTGGGACCTGCTGGGGAAAGTGGTGCTGAACTGGGGCGTGGGGGCGCGGGGTGGTGGTGGGGGAAGACAGAACAAACTCAGCATAGGTGCAGAGGAGTGGTGATGGAGATGGGTGGAGCAGGAATTTAAAAATGACCAAAAAAAGTAGTTGCTGCAAACATTAATCTTGGAGTGTATAAAGTTATTAATTAGAGTCCTTCATTTCGCCTAAAACATGTGATCCTTGTTTGAAATCGAACAGCATCTACAAAGGGTTTGATGCCTCTAAAAATATGACCAAAAACACCTACAGAAATATGTAAGTTGTTTTTAAATTATTTTTGAAATTTGAAATTGTTCTCACTTTGTAAAATACTACATTGTTGTTCTCTATCACCGTTATAGATCTTTCATTATTTTATCAGCTCTATGAAAGCCAGTATCATACATAACTTATTTTATTACTGGCCATCTATTTATTGTAATTAGATCATTTCTAATATTTTCACTATTGCAAACAGTGCTGCAGTGGACATTTTTGTTCTCTTTCTCTTTATTAATAAATCTATTTACGAAAAAATGAAATGGTTAGTTCTAAGTAGGCATATTTTACATTTTGTGAACTATTAAAAAAAATATCTCTACCAAAGAGGTTTCTCTGAGGTCACATGAACAGAAACAGGGCTCCTGGGTAGCCTTGCCTTGATCTCAAAAAGGGAACTACAACTCTTGCCAGTCTGGTTGCTCACTCTAGGCAGCTAATCCCTCAAGGCCTCCCTGGCTGCAGGACAGCAGTGGACTTCTGAGGACAGGCTATGTGATTCAGGCACGTAGAGACTGAACTATTCAAACTGAGGCTACCAATTGTGAAATTGAGGCCTTCTAAGGAAAACAAAACAAAAAAAGTTTCATACTCAAATGTATGCACATTTTGCTCCAGGGAAGCAAGCTTGGTGATCCTCTTGTGGAATGGTTTACTGAGGCAGGAAGGAGAAAGCAGCAGAAAAAGTGTACCTTCTTATTCTGGACTTATCTTTCTGGTGCCTGTACACATTTCCTGATTCCTTACAAAATGTTCATTGTGATGACTTATCCTCTTTGCTTACAACCCAAAAGAGAGTTTGGGAAGATTGTCTCTGAGCCTAAGAATTTTATTATGCTATTTTTCTCTTTTGCTGTTATTTTCTCCCTTCAACTCATGGTTCCTAAACTGCCATTTCATCTTAAATTTCTTAAACTTGAGACCTAGCCATTTATTTATTTAATATTTATTGAGCACTCAATGTACATGAAGTACTCTCCTACAATCTTGGGATACTTTACTGTGCAAAATAAAACTACCTGCTCTCATGGAGTTTATGATCAGAATTTATATTACCATATATTTGTATTTTATGTCTATTAAATTACATAGCAGATGAGAAGGTGATGAGTACAGTGAACAACAACAACGACAAATACAAAGTGCATAAAGGTAAGGTAAATAGAGAATGTTTGGTGCCACAGGTATCAAAAGTAAATAGAGGGGTGAGACAGGACTCAATTGAAGTGAATTTTGAAGACAGATTTCATGGAGATGAAAGAGTTAATCAAGATTTCATGGAGCTGAGAGGGGGATGTCCTAAGCAGAGGACAAAAGCCCTACTAGTGAGCTCATATGTCAGGGGAGTAACAAGGGGGCCAGTATGGCTGGAGTGCAGCTCAAGTCAGAGGGTCATTCACAGTGCTTAGGGCATGCTGAGCACTGCGGCTTCCGCTTTGAGCTCAATAAGCAGCCATTGCAGGAGTTTGAACAGAGAGGGTTGGATGTGGTCTGACTCATTCAATTGCATCCATGATCTTAGCTAGGGGAAAACAGCAAGGGAGAAAGCACGGAAAAATGCCTCATTTCCGGGGCGACTACAGATGCTGAAAGGAGAGATGATGGGGCTCTGACCGGGTTTCAGCTATGTGTCAGATTCTGTCTACCTGCTACTCAGTCTGATGAAAATGTATGGTTATGAGTCCCAGATAGAGGTGTGAAGAGGCAATTTGTGCTAGCTCTTTGTAACGTCTGAGTAAGAAAAATGCTGTACCTAACGAATTATTGAACTGATTTGGGAAATAAGAGCGTTGCTGTGTTGTCCCAGACATCTGCAACCCAGAGATGTCTTGTGTAGCTGGGGCTCTGAGGAAGAATGCTGACCGTGTAGTTTATAACATGGCCCGTTTGGAACCAGAATGTTTAAACGTGAGCCTATTGGGGAAATGTGATCCTTAGCCTGGGAAGATATGGGGAACAGCAGGGTGCAGACCGAAGGGCAGACTAGGGGGAAGGTGCCAGCAGGGACACATGTGCTCCCTGACTCTCCTTTCTTGCTCCAAATCTCTGGTTCTGAATTGTGTATTTTCTCCTCAAAAGGACCATAGAGTAACCACATCCTCTGCTCTGGTCCTGATTTCTTGTACCTACCTGTGAGATATTAAAATTCAGAAGCAGCTCAGTGTCTCATTGTAGGTGTGTAAAGTTTAAGAACTGGTAACACCCATAACCCATGACTTAAAAAACAGACAAGGCAAAGAAGTCAGTTGCAGGGCCCTAAAATGTCATCAGAAGGCCGCAAGGAGTGAAGAAATTTGAAGAATTCAGAGTGACGAGAGGATTACGGTCTAACAAAGCCTTGATGTCAGAAACCTGAGCTCATCTGATCTCAGCCCACTGTTAGCACACCTCCCTGTTCTAAACTCTGTCCTTTGGGGACAGAGAAAGGTGCCTAGGTTATGTCCTAGCGACATAAGCTACACTTTAAGCTACACTTCCTTGCGGAAGCCGGTCTCCCAGGGCCACCATTTTTCAAGCCTTCATCCCCGAGGCCACATCTAGTGTCAATCACCTGGAATGGGAGGTGGGAGGAGATGGGTGGAAACCAGCTCATAGCCCAGAGGGAGGGGGGCCTCCTGGCGCATGCGCACTCTTTCTACTGCACTGCAGGGGTCTACTTCACCAGGAAAAGGGGGTTTTGGAGCATGCGCACTCTTGACACACTGCAGGGGCTAGCTTCGCGCTTGGAGGGGGCTTCCTGGCGCCTGCGCATTCTTATTACAGCATTGCAGAGTCTGCTTTGCAGCTGCGCCAGTTTGGCACCTTCCAGAAAGCTCGAGGGCTGGGAGGGGGGAATCAGGAGGGGCTGTTGGCCTGCCATTCTCTCTCCGTCAGCTCCTCCCTCAGTTGGAGCTCACAATCCACAAGTGTTCTTACGCTGATTTGTTATTGCGCCGACAGGCGGCAGCCAAGGTACATAGGCATTGCCCCTTTCGGTTTTCTGACATCTAACTGGGATGTTTGTTAAGACTTGAAAATATGTTGTGCGGGTTACCAAAGTAGAATTAGAGTCAAATAACAGACCCTAATTTTGGAAAGAGAGCAGCTGCATGAAGGCAATTTGGGCAGATTGACAGGCTCGAGGTGAGCCGTCCTAAAGAAGTCGCACCTCAGGTTCTGAGTGCTGCACTGCCCTCTCAGCCTACTGATTCCCTGGGGCTCTATCCCCAGTTACCATGGCTGGTAGAACTTGTTAGAAATGCACATTTTCCCCTGCTAGCAATCAGAAACTCTGGGAACTGGCCCACTGACGTTTACCAAGCCCTCTGAGGAATTTTGATGCATACTCTGAGCTAGACACTAAGGCAGCTTACCGAGAGCTTCTGGTGGAAACAGTCCAAGGAAAATTAGGAATTTTTCGTTGTTATTTGAGGCAGATTAGTTTCCAGGATCTATGAGTAGTTTCCCCTCCCTGCTGGCTTGAAATCCTGCTATTACTGGGAGGGAATGGTGACAAAAGAGGGACAAACTGCCAGCCCACGAAATGATTTGGGTCTTCCTGAAGCCTGTGTGTTATTGGTGTAATATGGCACCCTCTCTGTGCCTGTGCCTCTCATGGATGTGTCATAGGTGAGGATTCTCAGGGAGCTTTTAAGGAAAGATGATTATCTGAAGGCCTCTCACTGATGTCCATTCTTCCTTCTGAGATGCTAATGGAAAATAATCCCCCTCCCCCCGTCATTTAGCTTAGAGACTAGCTTAAATATGTTACCACACATTTTCCCTCAATTTTTCTACCAGATACCTGTCCAGACATCATTGTAGGGTGCAGGATTTTTGATGGGTGTATGTGTTCAGGGAAGACTGTGGTTAAATAAATAATATGACAAGGAATGAGGGGTTCTAAAGGATGTATTGACTCCATACCCACTAAATGTGGGGAAAAGCAGTGACTTAGAAATGCAGACACATTTCTCAAATTGATTGCAAATCTTTTGTGTCCTACTCTTGCAAGTAGGTGAGAATGTGAGCTCTCTTAAATGCTTCTTCCCCAGTGTATGTAGCAGATGCTTATGTTGTTGTCCGGGACACTCTCATGCCCAGACCTGTGTTTATACACACCGGCACTAACCAGTCTATATAAATAAGAAATCCAGAGGTCCTATGTGCCCAGAGGTGTTCTCTCAAGCATGTGAAATGTTTCTGTTTTCTTTCTGTTGATCATATGTGCATGTGCCATCATGTTAGCGTCATTTGGTGACAGCCTCCTTTGTGCGTATTAAGGCACATGTCAACACAGGGTGATGATGGTGAAGACATCCTCCTGGTTCATGGTCCTTAGATCTGGCAGCATTCTGCCCCAGAGTTCTCACTTCTGCTCCCCACAGAGCCTTTCTCTCTATAACATGTTACCCTATACCTGTTGAACAGACAAGGTGGTGAGCCCAAGTTCCTTCTGCTTTCCAGAACCTACAGTGTTTTTTTATCTGTATTTCTGCCCTTAGTCCAGGAAACTCTCTCTCCCTCTGGTTTGGTGGCTGAAGTTACTTAACTTTCTTCCCTGGGGTATTTTGCTTTACTATAAAATCTTCTTCCCTATCTAGAGTGTGGGCTTTTGGAAAGAGAAGCTGGGAAGACTCAAAGGGCGTTAGAACCTTTAGCCATACTGAAGCCCCCAATAATTAATGAACAGAGATGTGACTATCTCCTTAAATGGAGAAAATGAAGAGGAAAAAAAAATAAGAGGAGGAATAAAATAAATTAGTATTCAAAAGTGTTTTCCTGCTACGTCATTTGGTAGGTTTTTGCAGTAGTCCAGGCAAGAGAAGACAGTTGTTTGAATTACTTTTGTGAAGAAAAACACATCGATTTGAGTTATAGTTTTCAAGGTATATGGAATTTGACAGAGGAGAGTGGGTGGAAGGAGTGAATTATCAAGAAATACAGAACTAACCTAGGTGTTTGACCTAAGCCATTTATTGTAAGGGCAGTGCATTGCCCTTTGCAGAGATGGACAGCAGTGGAGTAGGAGTCACTTTCAAGAAGAAAACAAACAGTTCAATTTCTGACATTTGATGTATGGAAGAAATCTGTGAAAATTGAAGTGGATTCAAGTTAGCTATATGATATGTGTGTGTGGAGCTCATAAGAATTGTGGCCTAGAGATTTAAAAAAAAATGGGATTTATTTACATGCCTATTATATTTAAAGCCATGGCATATAAACTAGATTTCTCCATGCCAAAACTTTGTGGCTTAAAACAATATTAGTTGATTATTTCAATTATCTGTGCTTGCTTCAGATTATGCATAAGAAATAGTTTTATTTTCCAACCCAGCACGTGCTGCTTCTTATGGATTTCCTTTAAATTTTGCTAATGTATTGAGCAGTTATTTCTTTGCTTTTATGTTTCTTTTGTTGTACCTTATCATAAGTAACTAAAAGAAACCGCTTGACACTTTAAACGTTGTACCCAGAAATTACCTTGTCAGGGTCCAAAAAATCATAGGTAGATACATCAGTTTATCACCATTGATTGTTTTAACAATTTTCCATTTTCTAGCCTCCACCCACAGTAGATTTGCTCATGTTTTCCCAGTTATTCCTGACAGTTTCCTCACTGTGTTTTCAGTTTATGCCTGCTGTTCCATTTCAAAGCCAGTGCCATATTTTTTATATTTTTTTAGAGTAGAATCCCACTTCTAGGTACCCATGTATGTAACAAATACCTGTGCTGTATATCAAATTATCCCCCCAAATTATTGAATAAAACAACGACCTTTACTATTTCTAATGATCTTGTAGGTTAGCTTCATGGTTCTTCTGATCTGAGCCAGCTTATCTGGGCCTAGATGGTCTAGGATTGTCTCACATATGTGAAGTTTGGCTTAGTGGCAGCTTAGGTGACAACCAGGATAATTTAGCAATATGTGTCTTATCACTGAGCAAACTAAGTCTTCTTCATATATGGTCACAGAATTCAAAAGCAGCAAGAGAAGGCAAGCCCTAATGCGCAAGTGCTTTGTTCTGCATCTGTGGTTGTGTCACATTTGCTACTGTCTCATTGGCCAAACCACTGAATACGGCCAGGACTAGAGTCAGTGGGGGAGGGAACCACCCAATGGATTGGTTACAGGGAGTGGAGTTATTGCAGCCATTTTTGCACACATGGAATTGGATTTATGTAAAGGCTATCACCATGGCTAAAGATTCCAATGCCTTAGGATTGTGAAGAGGAAAGGGAAACCAATAAAGAAAACTGAGACTACTCAGAGAGTTCAATGAATAACAAGGAGAATGGAGGTTCAGAAACAGAGAGGATGCTATTTAAAGAAGAAGGAGTCTCAGAAACACTTGAAAGCAGAAAAGTGCTCAAATAAGATGAGTGAGTACTAAGAAGTGTCCACCAATTTAACAGCATCAAAGTTCATAATGATGTTTGAAAGATTTGTTTTAATGGAGTTAAGGGAAAAACCCACCCAGAGCAGGACGAAGACTCCAATGTAAATAATGTCTGTACAATGACCCATTGTTACACATTATGCATAGATGTCCCTGTGTAGGACAGGATTTTTTTTTTTTCATTCCAAACTCAAAATCACTCCAAATATTTCTAGCCACATGAAAAATAATCACAGCATCTATTCCTGATTCATAGCAGTCAGAAGGCACATGATAATCTCCAATATATTTCTACGGCTTTAAAAGACATGCCAGGCTCTATTCCTGTCCTGGCCACAATCCTAGTGATGCAGTTGGTAGATGGATGGGTCCAGCTGAAAGCTCCAACATCAAGCACCTGAGGTAGATATCTATGTTTAGAGTGGGAAAACCATGAATAATATGATGATCCTTCAAAGCATTTTTTAAATTTTTGTTAATGATTGAGGTACTGAAGGCAAAGAGAAAATTATAAATAAAAATAAAACTGTTCATTTTTTTCTTTCAGTTGAAAATCAGGAATTTATTATGTTCTCAATACATTCCAAAACATTCTATTTGGAGTAGTCATTCATGTTGCAAATATTTCATCAGACATAACTGGAATGATTCAGCCATACTAGTTAATGACTGTGGTAACTTATTTTATCATTCATGTTGTCATTATTTCCAACTTTTCTGGAACATTCCCTTTAAGTGTTTATGATTTTATTAAATAGAATCTTTAAATGCATATATAAAGCAAATAGAAATATGGAAAATAAAAGTAAACATTTACTTCCAGTAAATATTTGATTCTAGAATTCCAGATGGTTGTTTGCTTGCTGGGTAGTTATCACAGCCATTATGAGCAATGTTGAAAATTGATATATTGACACTTTTACTGCTAATATAGAGCACGTGTTTTCCATTCCTTTGACCATACAATATAAATTAACGTTTTTGAAATTGTTATTTCAATGGGTAAAATACAGTATATATTTTTTTCCTAATTCCTCCATGAGATTATGCAGATTTTCATGTATTTCTTAGAAACTTGTATCTTATCTTCTGTGAATTGCCTATTGGATATAAATTGCTCATTTTCCTTCATTGGTTGGGTTAGGTATTATTCTTACTTTTTGTAGAAGTCCTTTATATTCTAGAAAACAAACTTTAATCATTTACACATATTAAAAATATTTATTCCCATGTGACTTTCCTCACTATTTTAGACAGTTTTTAATATTAATTTAAACTCAGTTTTATAAATGTTATGATAGAGAAACTTATTTTTTTCTAGATTGATGAAATAGTAAATCATCTCAAAATTATTTTTTTCTTTATTGAAGTGTAATTTACATATCATGTCTTTACTCCATTTTAAGTGTACAATTAAATGGTTGTTAGTAAATTTACCAAGTTGTACAGCTATTCACATAAATCAGTTTTAGAGGATTTTCTACCCCCTATTGAGACCC
>CAUYRT010069360.1:0-17358 GCA_963574885.1 Lepilemur ruficaudatus | reverse complement strand
ACTAACATGAATCAGCCTGGGAGAAAATAAGAATGTTACATTTAATTGTACACTTAAAATGGAGTGTTGGTTGTACGTAGATACAGTTGGAGCACTATGTATGTACTCTCTGGACTACTTTGATAGAGTAGGTATTTGAATTTAACAAGATAAGTCAACTTGAGTGGTAATATATTTTGGGAAATCAGCTCACTACAAATTGTGACTGTAAACATTGTACTGTAAATGTTTTGTAGTTTTCACCCAATAAAATTTTCGGAAGAGAAGGAAAAAAAAAAAAAGACTCTGAGAATGGCAAATGCCCCAGGGTAACTTCAATATCAGTTTACCATTTTGCATTCCAACTCTCTCTTCACTTTTGGCCTCTGTGCATTTCCCTTTCCTTTTTGTAAACTTAGCTATGCATTTCAAAGGATGTTTATTTTTATCTGACATTTTGTTTAAGGAAACATTTTAGGTTGTATAGTCTCTCACATTGTTTTGCATAGTAAACAGGCCTGCATAATCAAGCCCCACATAAAAAGAGAGCCCCAACACACTTTCTGTTCATGCCTTGGTTCTGAATTGCATGCACTCTTTTTTTCTTTTTCTTTTTTTTTGAGACAGACTCTCACTCTCTTGCCTGGACTAGAATGCCGTGGCGTCAGCTTAGCTCACAGCAACCTCAAACTCCTGGGCTCAAGCGATCCTCCTGCCTCAGCCTCCCAGGTAGCTGGGACTACAGGCACGTGCCACCATGCCTGGCTAATTTTTTCTATTTTTAGTTGTTTGGCTAATTTCTTTCTATATTTAGTAGAGACGGGGTCTTGCTCTTGCTCAGGCTGGTCTTGAACTCCTGAGCTCAAGCAATCTTCCCGCCTTGGCCTCCCTGAGTGCTAGGATTACAGGCGTTGAGCCACCATTCCTGGCCAGCATGCACTCTTGATTTGATCTTGACATCTAGTTGCTTCTTAGCTACCAACTTGTATCATAAATCATGGAATATACCTGGATTGGTAAAAGGAATGGAAGTGCCATAATGAGAGAAGGCTGCGGAATAAGAAGCCCTAAATCTTGTGGCCTACTTGAACCAGGTGGCTCCATTGTAGTGTTTCATAGACTGACACTGGAGAGTGCAGGAGTGGGCAGTGTGTGGTTGACAGAGGGTCTGTACATGCAGAGCTAAGTTTATATTTTATCCAGTGAATAAGTCGTAACCACTTTAGATACTATATTAGTCAGTGTTCTCTAGAAAAACAGAACCAGCAGAATATATATGAAGTATATAAAAGGAGGTTTACTATGTGGAATTGACTCAACCATGATCTGCTCTCTGCAGGTTGGAGACCCAAGAAAGCCAGTGGTATAATTCAGTCTCAGTCTGAAGGCGTGAGAAGCAGGGGAGCTGGTGGTTTAAATCCCAGGGCAGGAGAAGGTGAAATGAGATGTCCCAGCTAAAGTGGTGAAGCAGAAGCAAATTCTCCTTCCTCTGCCTTTTGTTCTTTTCAGGCCCTCAATGGATGATGCCCACCAATACTGGAGAGGGCATTCTACTGAGTCCATCAATTCAAATGCTAATCTCAGTCATAAACCCCCTCACAGACACACCCAGACATAATATTTAATCTAGGCACCCTGCGACCCAGTCAAGTTGTCACATGAAATTAATCATCACAGATACTAACATGGGAGAGGGATATATCTGACAAAGGTTATCTAGACTGTGGTTTAAGATACACTGTAGGCCAGGCGCTGTGGCTCACGCCTGTAATCCTAGCACTCCGGGAGGCTGAGGCGGGTGGATTACTCAAGGTCAGGAGTTCGAGATCAGCCTGAGCAAGAGCGAGACCCTGTCTCTACTAAAAATAGAACAACTAGATATATATATACATATATATATATGTGTGTGTGTGTGTATATATATATATGTATATATATATATACATATATATATATATATATATATAAAGATTAGCCAGGCACAGTGGCACATGCCTGTAATCCCAGCTACCTGGGAGGCTGAGGCAGGAGGATCACTTGAGCCCAGGAGTTTGAGGTTGTTGTGAGCTAGGCTGATGCCATGGCACTCTACTCTAGCCCAGAGCAACAGAGTAAGACTCTGTCTCAAAAAAAAAAAAAAAGATACACTAGAGCATGAACTTCTCAGTGTTCTATACTAGAGAGATTTGTTTCCCCTCAAAAACGTGTTTAGCACTATATATTGTATTTTTCCCACACAAGACCATATGAGTTAACATTACCATTAGCCTCATTATTTATGGAAACTTAAGCACAGAGAAGTTATATAACTTGTGTAGGCACACAGCTAGAAAAGTGTGAGATCAAACAGTAAGCTCAGGTCAGATTCCAACTTTCTTTCATGTTCCTTTTGACTATATATATATTTTTTTCCTCCTATTAAGATTAAAAACTATAAAACCATGAAAGTTCCATTGATGATAAAAGGAAAATAGGAAAAAGTTACCATAAGTTTAGTTTTTAACTTGTTAGTTTCATTTGTCAGCAGAAAGAGGAAGTGTTCTCCATCTAGTTGGAGAGAGAGGTATTGGGAAAGATGAGGAAAGAAAAACTGAGGTGTTGATCTAGAACTTATCTGTATAGAGGCTAAAGTACATAGGATCAAAGCTATGTAAGCTTCAGACTCTTCATCAATAAAAGGAAGGTAATATTACTCACTTCTTAAGAGTTGATCTAAGGATTAATGTACAGTGATAGGTAGGTAATCAATAAATGAAGCTGTTTTTAAGTTAGTAGTAGCATAGATGGAAATGACACAACAAATTTGAAAACTGGTTAAAAAAAAGTGAAATTGACAGGATAACATGACTTACTAGAGTTAACAGATGAGGGAGGATTCTATCATGGATAAATGGGTAAGTGGTGGTGCCATTCATTGAGACTGGGTAACTTAGGGAAGGAATTGTATTGTATTTATATTGGGGGCAGGGGTTAGGTAGAGAAAATGATGAACTCTTTTGGAACATGTTGATCTTGAACTTATATTAGGGCATCTAGATAGAGATATTTGGTAAACATTTAGATTCATAGGTCTAGGCACTGTCACTTTTTAGCTGGATAACCTTAAACAAGTTATTTAGCCTCTGTACCTCAGTTTAATCATCTATAAAAGAGAATAGTATCTGTTTATCACAGACTGATGTAAGAGTAAGGCATGGGTTGGGAAGAATAACTTTTAAAATGTATACAAGTGGCCTTGCTCAAGTAAATTCTCATTCTTTCTTTTCTCTCAACTGATAGTTCTCAAAGTATGATTTATCACCTGGAGTATTTGTTTAAAATGTAGATTCTGTATCTTTCTCCCTTTCCTCACCTGCTGAATCAGTCTCTTGGGATTGGGTCCTAAAACTAATGTACTTCATGGGGTTGCTTTGATATTAAATGTGGTTATCTTTGGAAAGCATCTATCTTAGTGCCTTTCACATAGTGGATACTTGACTTAAAAAAAGAAAAAGTTAATGTTCTTCTCTTCCTGAGTTACCTAGCATAATGCCTAGCACATAATAATACTCAAGACTATTAGTTGCTCTTTCCCCTTCCTCCCAGTGTGCCCAATGTGGTTTTGCCTTTTTTCTTTTTTTTTTTTTTAGACAAGGTCTCATTCCATTGCCCAGGCTGGAGTGCTTTGGCATGATTGTAGCTCACTGACTGCAACCTTAAACTCCTGGGCTCAAGAGATCCTCCTGCCTCAGCCTCCCGAGTAGCTGGGACTACAGTTGTGCACCACTACACCTGGCTAATTTTCTGTTTTTTGTAGAGAACAGGACTTGCTATATTGCTCAGGCTGGTCTTGAACTCCTGGTCTCAAGTGATCCTCCCACCTTCGCCTCCCAGAACACTGGGATTACAGGGCTGGCATTACAGGCATGAGCAACTACGCCTGGCTCCCTTGTTCCTTTTTTTTCTTTCACTTAATGTGTACAGAAAATCAGGATATTAGTTCACAGACTTCCTTTTTAACCACTACAGAGTAATCTACTTTATGAATATAATATTGTTTATTCAATTTAGTGCTAATGGGTGGACACTTATATTGCTTTCAATATTTTCCTATTATAAATAATGCTATAATGAATAACCTTGTACATGTTTTTTATATTGTTGAAAGTGTATCATGGCCAGGCATGGTGGCTCACACCTATAATCCCAGCACTTTGGGAGGCTGAGGCAGGAGGATTGCTTGGGGCCAGGAGTTCAAGACTAGCATGGGTAACATAGCGAAACCCTGTCTCTACAAAAAATAAAAAGTTTTAAAAAGGAAGTGTATCTTCAAGGTAAATTCTTAGAACTAGGATTGTGGTTAAATTATAAAGGTAAATGTAGATTTGTTAGATATTTCTCAATTCCCTGTATAGGGGTTGTACCATATTTTAGTATTACCAACAATTTATAAGAAGGCCAATTTTGAAATGTGGAAATGATTAAATTGGTTAGTAAAAATGAACAGTATTCCATAGTGCTTTCTATTGAAGTCAAAGTTGAAACAGAATAGAAGGTGAAAGCTCCCAAGAATGAAATGACGGATTTTGGTGATTTCTCAAAGCCTTTTAGAATCCTTCATTAATACTCAAGCATTCTAGTGTCTAAAAATGAATTTGGATATGTAGCATCATTCATTCACTCTGAAGGAATAGTGTGTATTATCATTATCCAACATTTTAACATATGTAGGGTTTGTTTACTAGGTGCCAGGCATTGTCTTTAAGATAAATCACTTGTTTCTGTCTTTAAGGAGCTCTATCGGGGAATTAAGCAAAAAGAGAATTGCAATAAGTGCTACAGTAGACGAACCAAGAGGTATAATGGGAGTAGAGAGGAAGGAGTACCTAAAATTGCCTGGATGACTTCAGAGAGTCTTTACAGAAGGTGTGATCTTTGACTTCACTCTTGAAGGAGATATTTCCCAGGTAAACTAGGGTAACTAGCTTACTGGCAGCAAAAACATAGACCTAGACCTACAAGCATGGAGAAAATGCTGGAGTAGGATCATGGGAAGAGCTCTTCAATTGGTCACCAATATCTATAAACATTTATTTTTATAGGAGGCTCTCATATCATGTAGTTGGTTGGGGCTAGATTGATATTTAAAGTTCCTCCAAGCCTTATATCCTACTACTCTGATTATTTAGGCTAATATGGTAGACTTGAATTTTACTGAGGGATTAAATTTTAAAGTCAGCAGTTAAAATTAAAATTGCTTATAGTCTAAACCCTTTAGGAAGATCCCTTCAGTGTTAGAACTTATTGGTTATCTTTGATGAGGACCAGGTAAAGTAGTTGCCTTGCATTTAGGTCCATATTGTATGAAAAATGCATATTGTAGTTTTAAACACTAGAAACACAGTAAGTCAAATGTTCATGTTAGAGGCAGCAACTATGAAATTGAAATGGAAGGAATAGCAGATACCTGTCTGCTATCTCATGCTGAATTGAAGGCATGGCATATATTCCTTGAATAGAATGGCTGAATTACCCTATTTGAGTAGTTCTTTCTTTCTCACTCTTTTTCTGGAAACACATAGTTGAATTCCTATAGGGTTATATTCTGCATATAATACCTAGTCCCTTGTAGTGGTCTAGTGTAGTTGACTCCCTAACATTCATTCTGCCCCAAATGATTTGCCTAACCAATCAAGGTTTAGTTTAGGAATGGGTCTGTGTATTACTTAGTATAAAGGCCAAGCTGTTGTAATAGATATCCTGAAATCCAGGGCTTATAGAAGATAGAAGTGTATTTCTCTCATAAATTCATGCAGCCAGTCTAAGCTGGGTGGTAGGGTGGAGGAGGTGTGGACAGCTCTGCTGCACAGGGTCATTTAGGGACCCAGGTTTTTTTTTGTGTTGCTCCACCATCTCCTAGAGCATTTGAATGGTGGGAACTGGTGGTCTTTAGGCCAGGATTCTAACTTAAAGGAAGGAGAAAGAGAAGAAAATCTCACGCCAAACCTGGATGTGAAATCATTTCTTCTGCTCACATTCCATTGAATTTTATATTGGTGACAGCAGTCACATGGCCACAACTAGCTGCAAGAAAGGCAGAAAATGGAGTCTCTAGCTTAGCAGGCACATACCACAGGAAAGGGTGAGAATGGATTTTGAAACAGCAACTAGCCATCTACCTCTGTGAGATGGGAAGTTAAGTCTGCTGGTGGGCTTTTGGAAAAGATATGCACTCTTCTAAACTAACAAAGCAGCAGATATATTACTAGACCAAAAATTTGTTTTTAATATTTTTATAATTCCTTTAGTATAAGATCTGTTTGCTTTGTAATCGTATATATTTTATTTTATGGATTTTTAAACATTATTCTGAGAAGGGGGCCAGAGGCTTCACCAGACTGCCAGGGCCCTGTGGCACAAAAACAGGCCTCTGCCCTGGTAGAGGCAGCAAGATCATTAAGAGCCTATTAATTCAGACAATCAATAATGAGACTGTGACTCAGGCAGTGTCCACAGGGGACAGATTCCAGAGATCCTTTAACCTTCACTCTCAGAATCTGCTTTTATCAGCAGCATAACCAGATAATGGCATAGCTACTACCCATTTATGCACACTTTATTTTGGCAGAAGGAAATATTTCTTTGAAAGTGTAATTTAGGAATGTTTCCTTTTCAAATTTAACACCAAATAGGGGGAAATGTTTGAGCCATATAGGATGCCATCTTGTTGTTTAGCTGGCATAATGCTGGATATTTTTCCACAATTAATAGCTTTCCCCTAAGGAAAAACAAGTTTTACAACCTTAGGTCGTGTGACAGAAAGCCTCTTAGAGAAGAGGAACAGCATCAGACATTCAATAGGGATGTGAGCCTTAGTGGTTTGCCCTAAGGGATTGGAGGAAGCACAGGAGGAGCTGGTGGCAGGTTGAGGACACCTCAATAACAGACTGATGATTCAGTCCCAGACCTCTGCACAAAACTGAGAGTAATCACTACCAACGCCTGGATCCACACGCCGTCGCAGTTATCTTTCATTGCTCTGTATGTGACACCATGGGCCTGCAGTAAAGCAGCAACAGCCAAATTCATCACTTGTGTTCCATTGATCCAACAACTCTGATGGGCTGCGGCTGTCTCCAGTCTGAATCTCCAGAGGATTATGGATTTGTACTCTCTTCTGACCTTTCACTTGATTTCTAGCAGTCAGTGACCTTGTTTCATTATACTAGTTTGTGAGCTCTCAGAGTACGTGGACATGGTGCTACTCAAAGTAGGTGCTATTCTTTGTTAAATGAAGGAATCATTCAAATTCAGGTAAATACATTTATTTAAGGAAGGTGAAGATCTCCAACCCTGATCTATAATTCTATTAAATATGTACCATGGTCATATCTCTAGAAAAAATGTTAAGCTTTTAAATCATATTTATTCAGCTCAGGGTGGTTCTATGATTGATCACCAGAGCTGTGGAACTAAAAAGGGCATCTAATGCAATCCTGTAACAGTCTTTAAGAACTAGTCGTAATCAAGTGAAAATATATCCCTTATTTTGTTTTGCCTTTAAAAAGTGATAAACTTAAAAAATGTTATAAGAAAACAATCTAATTTCCCCAAATCTCCTGTGATCTTTGTGGAGATCAGGGAAAGCTGGAGGCAGAGGCACTGTTCAGAGACACTTGGGCACTTGCTCTGCATCCTTTCCCAAGATGAGGATGCACCTTTGCTGCTGATCAGTTTGGTTCACTCTTTGACATACAGGTATTCTAACCTAGAACACTCTTTGATATTCCCTTAAACATGAGTGCATACAGTTTTCATGTAAATTCTTTAGGAAGATGCTGATGAGATAAGCCTGAAAATAAAAAGCTAGTAGGTTGAATTTGGCTTTATTATCGGCTCTGGAACACTGGGGCTGCATGCCCCAGAAGGAATCAAGAGGCCCGGGGAAAGCCAGCAGAGATATGCTGCATCTTTTCTGCTTTGTGTAGCCATGTGGCTTCTGTTCAGTTCTGTTTCCTTGGCTAAATAAATCAGGGAGCAGATGAGTGTGTATGTGTACCTCTGTGTGGTCTTTTCCTGCTAATATGTAACTTGCTTATATAATACTACCATACTTTTTTTTAAGAAAAAACTTTTATTTTGAAATAATTTGAGAACTACAGAAAAGTTACAATAGTACAAAGAATTCTCAATGTATTTTTCGCCCAGATCAATGTTAATATTTTATATTTTCTTTATTATTCTCTCCATCTACAGATAGTTTTTATCCTGAACTTGTTTGAGTCTGTTATAGATATTATACCCCTTTACTCCTAAATACCTGTGTATATTTCCTAAAAAACAAAGATATTTTCTTACATAATCACAATAAAGTGACCAAAATCAGGAAATTAACAAATGCTATTAGCTAATATACAGACCTTATTAAAATTTACTCATCATATTAATGGAGTCATATAGTATGTAATCTTTTGAGACTTGTTTGTTTCACTTAGCATAATACATTTTAGGTTCATCCGTGTTGGTGTGTGTGTCAATAGATTATTTCTTTTGATTGATGAGTAATATTCCACTGTTTGAGATATAACATAATCTTTCTATCCATTCACCAGTTTAACATTTGGATTGTTTCCAGTTTGGGGCTACTACGAAAAAAGCTGCTATGGACATTCATGTACAGGTTTTTATAATAAGAGTTTTCATTTCCAAGAGTGTGATTGCTGAGTTTCATGATTAAGGTTTAACTTTATGAGAAACTGCCAAATTGTTTTCCAAAGTAGCACCAGCAATGTATAAGACATCCAATTTCTCTGTATCCTCACCAGCATTTGGTATCTCATTGTGGTTTTAATACGCATTTCCAGGCCGGGCGCAGTGGCTCACACCTGTAATCCTAGCACTCTCGGAGGCTGAGGTGGGTGAATTGTTTGAGCTCAGGAGTTCGAGATCATCCTGAGCAAGAGCAAGACCCTGTCTCTACTAAAAATAGAAGGAAAAATTAGCTGGACAACTAAAAAATATATAGAAAAAATTAGCCGGGCATGGTGGCGCATATAGTCCAAGCTACTCGGGAGGCTGAGGCAGGAGGATTGCTTGAGCCCAGGGGTTTGAGGTTGCGGTGAGCTAGGCTGATGCCATGGCACCCTAGCCCAGGCAGCAGAGTGAGACTCTGTCTCAAAAAAAAAAAAAAAAAAAACGAGGCCAGGCACGGTAGCTCATGCCTGTAATCCTAGCACTTTGGGAAGCTGAGGCAGGCGGATCGCTCAAGGTCAGGAGTTCAAAACCAGCCTGAGCAAGAGTGAAACCCCGTCTTTACTAAAAATAGAAAGACATTAATTGGCCAACTAAAAATATATAGAAAAAAAATTAGCTGGGCATGGTGGCACATGCCTGTAGTCCCAGCCACTTGGAAGGCTGAGGCAGAAGGATTGCTTGAGGCCAGGAATTTGAGGTTGCTGTGAGCTAGGCTGACGTCACAGCACTCTAGCCAGGGCAACAGAATGAGACTCTGTCTAAAAAAAAAAAATGCATTCCAATAGTGACTAATGGTATTGAGAGTCTTCATGTACATAGGGACCAGCCATATATCTTTTTTGGTTAAGTTTTCAACTATTATGCCCATTTAAAAATTTAATTGTTTTCTTATTGTGTTTTGAAAGTTCTTTATATATTCTGAATACAAATACTATGTGAGATATGTGATGTGTAAATATTTTATCCCAATCTGTAGATTTTCTTTCCATTATGTTAACAGTGGTGAGGGAGAAAGTGCTATGGTTGAAGAAGTGAGAGAAGGGCAACGTGACCAGAGTGTGGAGCATGAAGAAAGTGGTATGCAATGAGGCTGGAGCGGTAGCTGGAAACTCACAGACCATGTTAAGGAGCTTGGCATTTATTCTAAGGGCAGTGAGAAGCCACTGAATGCTGTTAAGAAAAAGAGTGACATGAGGAAGCCGAGGCAGGGGGATTGCTCAAGGTCAGGAGTTCGAAACCAGCTTGAGCAAGAGCGAGACTCCGTCTCTACTAAAAATAGAAACTAATTGGCCAACTAAAAATATATAGAAAAAGTTAGCCGGGCATGGTGGCACATACCTGTAGTCCCAGCTACTTGGGAGGTTGAGGCAGTAGGATTGCTTGAGCCCGGGAGTTTTGAGGTTGCTGTGAGCTAGGCTGATGCCATGGCACTCTAGCCCAGGCAGCAGAGTGAGACTCTGTCTCAAAAAAACAAAAAAAAAAAGTGGAGCCTGAAGATGTTATTGAGTTGTTGCAATTTCATGATAGAACTTGAATGATGAGGAGTTGCTTCTTGTGGATGAGCAAAGGAAGTGGTTTCTTGAGATGGAATCTACTCCTGGTGAAGATGCTGTGAATATTATTGAAATAACAGGAAAGGATTTAGAATATTACGTGAACTTAGTTGACAAAGCAGCAGCAGGGTTTGAGAGGATTGACTCCAATTTTGAAAGAAGTTCTAGTGTGGGTAAAATATTATCAAATAGCATCACATGCTACAGAGAAATCTTTCATGAAAGCAAATGTTGATCAATGGGGCCGAGTTCATGGTTGTCTTATTTTAAGAACTTGCTACAACGGCTGGGTGCGGTGGCTCACGCCTGTAATCCTAGCACCCTGGAGACCGAGGCATGAGGATTGCTTGAGCTCAGGAGTTTGAGACCAGCCCAAGCAAGAGTGAGACCCATCTCTACTAAAAATAGAAAGAAATTAACCGGACAACTAAAAATAGAAAAAATTAGCATGGCATGGTTGTGCGTGCCTGTAGTCCCAGCTACCCCGGAGGCTGAGGCTAGAAGATCGCTTGAGTCCAGCAGTGTGAGGTTGCTGTGAGCTAGGCTGACGCCACGGCACTCTAGCCCAGGCAGCAGAGTGAGACTCTGTCTCAAAAAAAAAAAAAAAAAAAAGTGACATGAATGGATTTGTTTTATGTGAGGGTTTTTTTGTTGTTGATTTTTTTAGAGATAGAGTCTCACTACATTTGTTTTCTATTTGTCCTCTTAAGCTTAGTATTTGCATTTATATCTTTTGTCGCCCATTTGTTTTCAACTTGTCTTTATATTTATATTTTTCTATTTTAATTTAAATTATTTTTCTTTTTAATCACAGGCTTGTTTTCTGATGTGTCTTTATATTTAAAGTAAACAGCATTTAGTTAGATGATTTTTTATGGTCTGACAATCTTGGAGGTTTATCTTTATCTTGATATTTGCTTTCTATTTGTCCTCATGTTCTTTGTTCCTGCCTTTTTTTTTTTTTGAGACAGGGTCTATCCCTCTCTCTCTCTGATGCTAAGATAGAGAGCAGTGGCACCATCATAGCTTACTGCAACCTCAAACTCCTGGTCTCAAGTGATCTTCTTGCTTCAGCCTCCCAAGTGGCTGGGACTACAGGCACACACTGCCATACCCACCTAATTTTTCTTTTCTTTCTTTTTTTTTTTTTTTTTAGAGATAGGGTCTCACTATATTGCCCAGGCTGGTCTCGAACTTCTGGCCTGAAGCAAACTTCCCGCCTCAGTCTCCAAAGTGCTAGGATTATAGGCATGAGTAACCACACTGAGCCTTCTTTTTTGTTAATCATGTGTTTTTTAATATTCCATTGTGTCTCCTCTATTGGCCTTTTTTTTTTTTTTGAGACAGAGTCTCACTCTGTTGCCTGGGCCATGCCGTCAGCCCAGCTCACAGCAACCTCACACTCCTGGGCTCAAGCAATCCTCCTGCCTCAGCCTCCCAAGTAGCTGGGACTATAGGCATGCACCACCATGCCTGGCTAATTTTTTCTATATATATTTTTAGTTGGCCAATTAATTTCTTTCTATTTATAGTAGAGACAGGGTCTTGCTCTTGCTCAAGCTGGTTTCGAACTCCTGACCTTTAGCAATCCGTCCGCCTCGGCCTCCCAGAATGCTAGGATTACAGGCGTGAGCCACCGCTCCTGGGTCATCTCTATTGGCCTTTTAACTCTCCTGTCCATGTGTGTGAGAGGGAAGAGATTGTTCTGGGGAATAGATTGTTCTGGGGAAGATTCAGGTTTACATTTAAACTAACATTTACTGTGTACCTGCAATCGGCCAGTTACTGGGCTATGCACAACTCCTCTCTATGTGGTAATTAGCTTAGTTCTTTCAAGCTTCAAGAAAGTTCTGGGTATAGTATTCTAGTAATGAATACTATAGCTCCCTGGGCATAGTATTCTAGTAATGTGCATTAATCTGGGATTTGAGTTCAAATCCCAGCTCCACCATTTCGCAATTGTGTCATCTTGGCTAAGCTACATATTTTTTATGAGATTCAGTTTCCTTATCTATAAAATGAGGAGAATGGAAGCTTTTGTGCTTATTTTACAGGCTCATTATGCTGATCACATGGAAATAATTTATATAGATGTATTATGAAAACTATAAATATTACTATAGGATTTAATGAAAAACTCATATTCACCCTCCCCATACCTTTTATAAATTTACAAATTTCAGTCCTATCTCATCTAACCCATCTTTCTAAACTTAAAAACTCTTCTGGTCCATTTGTTATCATCCTGATAATGTTAGCAGCTCTTTTCTTATACCATCTCTGTGATTAGAATGCAACCCTTCTACAACCACGGCATAAAGGCGTACTCTTACTCATACTTCAAGATCCACTAAAAACAACATGTCTTCCATGACAATTTGCCACTCATGTTTACTCACTTCATCTTTTGAAATCCTCAACACTTTTCATCTCAGGCTATTGTAAATATTTGCACATGTTCACTAACTTTACCAGAGTAAAACTCCTCCAAGGAATATTTAGTTGATCTCAGTATTTCTGGTGCTTAGTCTAGGACTTGGCATAGACAAGTTCTCAGTAAATGCTGGTGAAATGAGTGGTTAATGCTGGTTAAAAGAGACAGGTGTATGGGTCAGAGAAGGAATGCTCTGTCTCTCTGAGCTTCAGTGCTGAGAGCTCATCCTTGTACATCCCAAACTCTAACTCCCGTATCCCTTTCGCTGATGTAGATATAGTTCAGAAGCCACCATCCTTTAATGCTGGATTTATCTTTGTTAAACTCCTCACCTTAAATATGCCTGGAAGACTGGGAAGACTTTTCAGACTAATAGGTGGGCTTTAAAGCATAAATAGAAGTTTCCCGGGGTTAAGCGGGAAAGCTCAGAAAAAGGTAATAGTGTAGAGATTCATATGAAAATTTTCTGAAGTCCAAATTTTAGTATGTTGTGCAAGTGCTTTCTTCTCCTGCCACACCTGCCTCTGCCTCTCTACACTCACATTGTAGTGAATTACGTGTTTTTCCCTAGGCTTTTTCTTTCCTTTGAGCCTTTGTACATGCTACTATATATGGAATGCCTTGTTTCCATGATTTCCTTTAATCTGGACAATTCTGCATGTCCTTTAGGTTTTAGCTTAAATGTCACTATCTTTGGGACACCTTCCCTGACGTTCCAGGTCTGAATGAGGTGCCCATTCTCTATGTTCTCACAATACCCTGAACTTACCTTGAAGCACTTATAAAACTATTGAAATTTCTTTTTGATCTTCTTGACTTTTCACTAGACTTGGAGCTCCTTAAAGGGAGCCCTGTATCTTCTCAATTAATCCCAGGGCCCAGAACTATACCTGGCACTGAATAAACCTCAGTAAACATTTCTTGATGAATAAATCCCACAAGAATGCCTATTGCAAAGAAGGATTGAGAGCAGGTACCTGTTTTCTCTTTCCACATTCAGCATTCTCCTGGTGTGCAGCCTGCAGATGTGAAGGAAGTTGTTGAGAAGGGTGTACAGACTCTTGTGATTGGCCGAGGGATGAGTGAGGCCTTGAAGGTGGGTATTCGTGTACACAGCATTCCTGAGGACGGGTGGGGATCTCTAGGAACTTTGTCTTATGGATGTGTCCTTCTTGGGAACTCATCTCTATATATCATGCACCCTCATTTTGCTGACCCAGGATAGAGTAATGGCTGCATACGCTACTCTGCCTCATCAAGATTGGGTTCTGCAGTCTGCCTAACCCTGAGACTGTGTCATTTCAGCTGTTTCTTGGAAATGCCTCAACCTTAGAATTTCTCAAGTTCCACAGTTATCAATATTTTAATACTACTTTACATCTTTATAGTATATTTTATAGTACTTTTTCTTCTTTCTTTTCTTAGACAATATAAGTTATGCTTCTTTCCCCTTTCAGAAAAAAATTTTTATTTTTCTTATAAAATAATACATGCTTATTATAAAAGATTCAAGATTCAATATAGAAATGTAGAAGTAAAAAGGTAAAAGATTTCCCCTTCCCAATCTCCACATTTGGTGTATACTCCTACATCTCTCTCTGAATGCATCTGCAAATACATACACATTTATACATAGATATACATGTACGTACTTAAAGCTGTATACAGTACATATAGCATTGATCCTATTTATGTAAAATAAATTTATAATTTATTTACCCCCCTTACATTACTACATTATGGACAGCCTTCCACATAAACATATGGAGATCCACTTCATTCTTTCCTCTATATAGATGACCTACAATCCTATTCCTACTGATGAAGGTGCCCTTTATTTATGTTTCTTAAACTAGTTTTTCTCCCATTATAATAATTCCTGTCTGTAGGCTTTTGTTGTTATAAATCTTTTAAACATTTAGAAAAGTAATATAGGACATATTAAAAAATATTTCACTCAAGAGTTCGTTCTGAGGAGGCAGAGTCTAATTAAAACCTATTTAAAAATATTTAGGATAATCCATTGAGTTGGGAAAATATCATCTAATAATAGCTGCCACTATGGAGAATAGCTTTTTAATAAATCCATTTATAGATATTAAGCACTTTCTATGGGTCAGGCACTATTCTAGGCACTGGGGACAGTGAGACAATCTAGACAAAGTTCACGCCCCTTGTGGATAATAAAAAACTAGACAATTTCAGATAATGTTATAATAAATGCTGTGAAGAAAATGTTGACTTGAGAAGGGCTATTATGGAATGGTTAAGAAAGACCTCTCTGAGAAGATATTTGAGCTGCAGTGTACATACATTTCATCCTCACGCCAACGCTGTGATGTAAGCATTATTATATGTGTTTTATAGGGGAGGCAGTTGGGGCTGGGAGACTTTAAATAGCAGGCCTAAGGTTTCTTGGTTGGTACATGATAAGGTTGGCATTTAGACTCCAAGTTTGGACCGACTCAAGACATTTAACATTTACATAGTTTGTACCATGCTAGACATTTTACATACCCTATGAGTTAAGTGTTATTATCCCTAATTTACAGACATGGAAACAAAGACTCAGAGAATTTAATTCACTTACCCAAGGTTACATTACTAGTGTAACCAAGGCTGACTCCAATACCCATGCTCTTTCATTTCCATTTCTCTTGAGCTTTATGCATGGGTATTATGATACCTCTGTCAGCTTCTCAGAGGCCTTTTATTTATTTTTTATTAATTTATATTTTTGAGAGTCTCACTCTGTCACCCCAGCTACAGTGCAGTGGCATCATCATAGCTCACTGCAACCTCAAACTCCTGGGCTCAACCAATCCTCCCACCTTGGCCTCCCAAAATGCTGGGATTATGGGCATGAACTACCACACCCAGCCCCAGAGGACTTTCTGACTCATTGGGACTCCCTGCCAAATTTTGGACTGGTGACCTGCTGGGCGATCAGGAAGTAACAGTTGTCACTGTTTAATTCTGTGAAGTACATTTACCTTATAACAGGAAAGGAAGCCCTGAGGGGCCATTCCCCTACTTATTCATCTCTTTTCCTCTTTCTCAGGTGCCTCCATCAACTGTGGAATACCTCCAGAAACATGGCATTGATGTGCGGGTCCTCCAGACAGAGGCGGCAGTGAAGGAGTATAATGCTTTGGCTGCCCAGGGGGTCAGGGTGGGAGGTGTCTTCCATTCTACCTGCTGATGGAGCCTTAGGAGGAGAATAAATCACTAAGCAACTATGCCTGCGACTATCACTGTTACCAATCACCACTGCAGCCTTCCCTAAGCAATTTTGAACGCTTGTTCATACCAGGTCCATGTGCAAGGCTCTTGGAATGCATGGATGACTAAGGTAGGGTCCCTATCCTTGAGGTTGTTAAAAATCAGAAAAGGAGACAGATGTTTACCGAAGTTTAATAATGTGGCTGGAAATATGAGAAATGTCAGACAAAAATAAAGACTGTGCCTTGAAGGCCAAAAAGTTTCAGTGCATTTAAAATCACATTTGAGTTGATGCTTTGGAATGTTTTGGGTTTTTTGGGGTTTTTTTGAGACAGGGTCTCACTCTTTTGCTTGAGTGAAGCTAGAGTACAGTGGCACGATCATAGCTCACTGCAGCCTTGAACTCCTGTGCTCAAGCAATCCTCCCACTTCAGCCTTCCCGGTAGCTGGGATTACAGGTGTGCACCACTACACCTGGCTGATTTTTTTTAAATTTCTTGTAGAGACAGGGTCTTGCTATTAATACGTCGCCCAGGCTGGCTTTGGAATGTTAATTCATCAATCCAACTAAGATTCTTTTTAGCACCTTTTATGCCAGGCACTGCTCCAGAGAAATAGCAATAAAAGTCTTGTTTTTGTGAAGCTTACATTCCAGTGGGGAAAATAGACAAGTAAACAAATGTATAACATAAGTAGAATCTGTTACGAAGAAAAAAAAAGCAGGATAAGAAGACAAAGAGTGATGGCGGCTATTTCAGGGAAGGTCTCTGCAATGACATATGAACAGAGTCCTGAATGAGGTAAGGAACACTTACCTGTAAGAAAACTGTGCCCTGAGAGTTGGTTTCTAGGCAGGCTGTCTACCAACCCTGAGCTGGAGCCAAATAGTTCTCTCTGGGCCTCAGATTCCCATTAAATGTTGGGGCTGGACTAGATGCCCTTTAAAGTCCCTGCTGGCTCAGATAGTCTTTGTTCTATTAAATACCTAGGTGGCCTTTGTGAAGCCTTAGAATAATAGACCAAGAGAACTACAAGTTATCAGCATCACCTCTTTAATTTTTTTTTCTTCCTTAAAGAGGTATGCGCATGGCTTTGGTGTCAAATAGCCTTGACTCTGAACTGCAGCTCTTTGCCACTCACTGGTTTAATCTGAGTTTCACTGTTTTCGTATGTCAGACAGTAATAATATTAGTACCTGGAGTCATTGTAGGTATTAAATGATGTAATTCATAGAAAGTGTGAGCTCACTACCTGGCATGTAGTAAGGACTCAATAAATTGAAACAATTGTCATTATCTTTTTTTTTTTTTTGAGACAAGAGTCTCACTCTGTTGCCAGGGCTAGAGTGTCTTGGCCTCAGCCTAGCTCACAGCAACCTCAAACTCCTGGGCTCAAGCGATCCTTCTGCCTCAGCCTCCCGGGTAGCTGGGACTACAG
>CAUYRT010069358.1:0-56017 GCA_963574885.1 Lepilemur ruficaudatus | reverse complement strand
TGGATTGTAAAGCGTAAAGGCACAGGTTACTCATGATGCTTCTGCAGAGACTGTGGGCTACCCCACGTAATGTTATGTGGAAATATGGGTATTTTAGTACAGTACATACTTGCATTACATAGGTACTTCATACAACACAATAAAGAGTAAATGTTAAATTGACCTTGTTCATTTATAGTAATAAAAAAGAACTTAAGAGAAAAAGAATATTTTCTTTAAGTCTAGCTAGAAAAGCTGCTGCCCTAGAATGTACACGAGCCTTTAAAATAAGGTAAGAGATGATTTCTATGCACTCTAATTTTGATTATTTCCCTAAAGTTTGAGATTCTGGAAACTGGGCCCCTCAACTTTAAGAAAAGTAAACATATGAGATCAGAAATTTTTTAATGTCAACACTGAAGCCACCCTCTTGATGCTCATTTCTGGCCACTCTTTCCTGACTTTAGCATCCTCTGCTGCAAAATCTTGCAAGCTCAGTCTTAACCCTGTAGGACAAATTTTCGTCCATGCAGGGAGTGCCATGTAGACAAGATTAGGGAGGCTAGAAGGAGGGCAGTAGAGGGAACTTGCCTACCCCAAAGAGCCAGGGATACCCTGAAGATGTTGGTAACAGGAACAGGAAACGTACACCCCAATTCCTGTCCCTTTGTCAACCACTCCTTCCCCCAAAGAAACACTTCCACACAGTAACTCCAGCTGTTCCTCTCAAACTTTTGTTTATCCTTGAAATGTATCCCTGAAATGACCTTTTCTCCCAACCACTTCACTGCGTTTAGAGTTGTTGCAATTCTATCATCTGAAATAACCTTTGGACTGCAGGAGAAATGCACTTAGGACGACTAACCAAGTAGAAAAGGAAACAAGTCCCTCTAGAGCCTCAAGTGCTTTCCTCAATTTCCCAGTTGCATTTCTTTATCCCACGACCTTGCATTGTTCTTTTTCCGTTGGACCACACCCTTCAAGAGTTCACAGTTCCAGAGACTTCCCAGCCTCTTCTAAATCTTGTCAATGAGGAAGAGTCCAGTGTATCTTATCATCTGTAGCCAATTTTAGCCAGACCCTTTAAATACCTTCCTATCTTAATTATTATTGACCATATTCAATCTGATCTTACTCTACATCTGTAGCATGACCTCAAGGAAAAGATTAAACTATAGGCAAAATGAAGAGGGGTGTGTCTGTGTGTTTTCTCTGCTCCCTCTCTGGTCAGTATGGAGAACAGCCCTGATGGTGCTGGGTTTGTCTGATACAGTCTGATCACACATCCTGCATGCATTTAGCCATTTTGCTTTCTCCGAGCCCTTTCACATACACTCTTTCCCATTAGATTAGGTATAATTGAGATGGCAACAAATATGCCCCTATTAGAGGGAACAAAACTACATCTGGCTGATAAATGATTTTGTTGAGTCAGTCCTGCCCTGGCAGCCCTTGTGATGCCTGGTCCCTTTGCCAGAGCACAGGTGCACAGCTGGTGGTGGCTTTCTCTCCTGCAAAGAGGCACTTTAGACTCACACCTGCTGAGAGCTGAATTGATGTTCTCAGCATCAACATTCTCAGCCTGTGAACATTCTCCCCCTTTTAACCTAATTTGTCTTTACTTGCCTAAAGATAAGGAAACCCAAGATGCACTTTATTTGCAAACTCAAAGAGAATAGCAAACCACCTGCGACCCAACAGCCAGAAAAGAGACCTTGTGATTTGTATAGAGACCCTTCTTGTTGAGGTAGGCAAGCTTCCTGTGGGTGATTCCTCCCCACCCCCAGGCAGTGAAACCTAACAACAAGCCTTATTATTTCTGCTTAAATTATCTGCTTAAAAATATCAAAATATTCAGGGTACTTAGTTCTTCAAAAATATCAAGTCATTAATTATCACATTTCAGTGAGCCAGAAATCACTGTCAGCAGCACACACAGAAGACTAAACTGGTTAAACAGAAAAGAGAACCCGCATTTCCAGAATCACAGTGCTTTTTATATTCCTACAAGCTACCATTTTTTTTATCAAACCTCTCCAGAAACACTTGAAGTTGTGGAATTAAGGAAATCCATGAGTCCATGAATGAACTAACTTGATAAATATTTTAGAACAGACAAAAGAAAATTATACATTAGGCGATGGTTCTAATCCTCCTAATATAAAACCTGATGAGACTGACTCATTTTACTGTGAAATATTCACATACATGAACATAATAGGATGAGTCAGCATGATGGTCCCTCTCCAATAAGAGTTTATCCTTTGGAAATTGTTAGCAACCTAGCCCCAAATTTAGCAGTTCCAATAAATAAAATTCTCAGATTTTAGAATTAGTTGACCAGATTAATCAGAATCACTCTTTTTTTTTCTTAGACAAGTCAATAAGCCATACCAATAGGCTTACTGACTATACCTAAAATGTTGAGTGCTTTATTCTGATGGTACAGCATTTTATCCAGTGAGCTTTCCATGCAGGAATGTTAATTTTGACCTTATTCTTAGAGCAAATAGGTTTAAATATTTGTTAGTTGAGTTGTCAGGGAGTCGTTATTCTGTGGTAAAATGCTACAGAGAACATCATGTGGAAGAATGGGAACTATGCTGATCTTATGAAATGATGTACAACACAACAAAATCTGTTTTACAACTACTGTGCTGCATTTAATTATCTTCCATTTTTACTTTGAAAAATCCAATAGTGATGTCACTTCCATTGGCTTCCAAGATAGGTCAATAATCTTCATCCTTTGAAGGTTAGCCAAATTTCCTTCATGGAAAGCAGATTGACACAGGCAATAGATACAAACATCTGCCCAAAAACCAAAGCCACCGTGCAGAATAGAGTTAATAATCGGAAACTCATCATGCAGACAGAGATGTCTGCCATACATCAAAATTAGCAAAGCTGAGTAAGTGAATTGGGCATTATGCTCACCATAAAGTGATTATTGGAGTATGTCATAAAGTATGCATCTGATTAATTGCCAAAAGGATCGTTG
Organism: Lepilemur ruficaudatus; assembly: GCA_963574885.1. NCBI lineage: Eukaryota > Metazoa > Chordata > Mammalia > Primates > Lepilemuridae > Lepilemur > Lepilemur ruficaudatus. The sequence goes on along the minus strand of CAUYRT010069358.1, from coordinate 53,037 downwards.
GGGAAAAAAGAGCTTTGAGTTCTGGGGAGTGTGAGACCTGGGGCAACTTCACGGAAGAGAAGGAACCAAAGGGGACCTCAAGGGACTGATGAGATTATTTTCAGTAGAGGGAGCATTCTTGGGCGGAAGAATATTCCAAGCAAACAAAAGCATACACTCCCATCCTAGTAGTAGGCTTTCTATTCAAAACAGTCCAGGAACAGGGATTGAGGTTTTAAAAACAAATGCTCACTTGCAGGCCTGAAAGATTGGACCCACTCCTGAGAATATTCTCCCAGTGGAAGAATGAACGATTCTGGAATCAGACTGCTGAGCAGGTGGTTCCCAGGGTGAAATATTAATTGAGATTATGTAACATCTTGTGAAGGCTCATGCCCAGTTCATAGTGCCCAGTCCATGACCTGAAGGCCACAGCAGGGATGCTTCAGTGGTGAGGCTGATGTGAGGTGTTCAGGGAAAGTCATTTATGAAGATGAAGGATGTGAGAGAAGCTGAATGTCCCCTGAAACAGCTCCCAATGAAGCAAGTTCGTGTTATGGTACCCGGACTGCACATGCCTGGGCAGCTGACCCACCAGCAGTACCCTCAGGAACTTCCTCACGCCTTCCCTCAACCCATCTTTTTCTGGGCTGGCTTGTACTTTTTGACTGAGTATCCCCAGGATTAAGGGACAAAGTTCCTCAGGAAACAGGAGAATCCAAGGGTCTCTTAAGAGTCTCAGCTGAGAATTTCTTTCTCCTGGGTCCCTGGAACCTGAGAGGGCCAGGGGTTCTAACGTACAAAGTAGGAAAACCAAAGTAGGAAAACTGCATGGTGTAGAAACAAACAGCCCCTGAAGTTCTCCCAAACTCCTCAAAGTCCAGACTCACAAAACTAAGGCCTGGAGAGAGGCGGAAGTCCTAGACTTCTGAGAACCTGCCTGTTCTCGGAGGTGATTTCTGGACTATCCACCCCTCAGGGAAGACCACATTCACTCCAAGGGTGAGCCCTTACCCTACCTGGCACATCAAGAAAATGGTCATGTCAGTATAGCACAAGGTTGCCAGCATTTACACCACAAATATGTAAAATACAGATAGTCCCTGACTTACGATGGTTCTAAGTTGAAAACGTAATTTCAACTTACAATATTTTCAGCTTATGATGGGTTTATTGGGATGTAGCCTCATCGTAAGTCGAGGGGCATCTGTAGTGAAAAGATTCTTTCATTACATTTGGGTCTTGAAAATCCCAACAAAGAAGCCCTTTGAGGTACTGCTTCCACAGAAAATTCCCATCTTTAATATCAGTCACAAGAAACGTTCATTAAAACTCCAAAGGATGTTGTCCTCAGACCCATGGCCAGCCTTGTTTGTAAGTGAAATAAGCAGAACCCAAGTAGCCCCAGAAAAACAATCCTGCTCAGAACAATTTCTCCCCCACTCAGCTGTCCCAGGGCTAGAAAATTCACTGTTGGAGATAGTTCCTTTGGGTGAGGCATTGCATTAGGCATGGAGTCCCCTTAGAATAATCTCAGGAGTGACAGTATCTGCAGGCCACCAACAAGGGGATGTGAACTCACTTATGAGCTGCCTACTGTAGCAGCACAAGTCCCTAGCAACTGGACCAGGGCAAGGGAGCAAGAGACACCAGGAAAAGCGTGAAGAGTGAGTTCATGTGATGCCTAATTTTACCTGGGACCAAAAAAAGAGAGAGAAAGGGCAGTGAGGAGATGGGCTTTTCTTAGAGATTTAGCTGTCACCAAATGTGGCCTTCGCTGGGGGAGATAATGAAGGTTATTGTTGGCTGGTCTCCCTGGTGCCAGAGGAGTCCATGCAACCATTGCAATTAAATTTAATTTTGAATCCACCAAATTAGATAGTACAGAAGATTAATATAAAGCTCTCAGTGACTGACATGGTTCCATTCACCCTACAGGCCACAAGGCTTCAAGGCATTAATTAATGCCTTTGACGCCAAATGTTGATGTTTCTAAACCACCGTCTGATCTTCCCTCCGCCCCGTTTCGCCCTCTTAACAACAGCATGTTAGTGACATGATTTCCTTAAGGAGATTATGATTTTATCCTGAACTCTCCTTTACAATAGTTTTTTCTGCATATTAAGGTAAGCCATTAGCAATGCCCCGGGAACACATAAAACTTTGAAAAGCCTGAAACAACCTTAAAAATTACATACTGACTTTTTTCAGAGTGAGCAGTAATGTTCAGCCATAACCTTGCAAAGTAAGCAGGGGCATTGTTAAAAGTGGGAGAAGAAAATTGCTAATTATCTTCCAGACGCTACTCCCATTGCGTGAAAATGAAATTGAGAAAGGAACTAGAAACAAGAAACAAAACATTTACGGTGCTCTGGCAGCAGATTTTTCACCATAAATGGCAAGAAGGAAGAGCAGAGGAACACAATCTTAGATATCAGATTAGCGGCCAATAAAGTTCTCCCATCCTAGTATCACACCAGGCTCCTGTGACCAAATAAAGCACTGTTTGTGAAGCCTCACTCTGTAGTAACTTCCCTCTCTCTCTTTCTCTTTTTTAAGTGATGGGTTCACTGTTGATTGAAATTGCTCATTTTCAACACAGCTGGCTCTCTGGACTCCATAAACACGTTGAATGTTCATCAGGTACCTTAGATAATGAAGAGGAAAAGCTGTGTTGATAGCAGAACACAGGCAAGAGGCAGATCCGGTTGCATAAGACCAAGGAAGCAGGACCTTCGTACCAGGGTCCACACTCCTGGAGTGTTCTAACCAGAAGTAAACGAAGTAGTGAAAGTGGAAGTCTTCCAGGAGTGTGGTGCCCACCCTTCTAACCAGCCATGAGATAGGAATGCATGGGAGAAACTCCGCTTTCCTCTTACCTCCCCAGAGAGACTCCACAGCTCCCCAGCTCCTCTGCTCAGGCCTCACCAGGAGGGCACGGGAGAGGCCAGAGGCAGGGAGTCTAGGGAGCAGAGGGTGCAATCCTGCCTGGACACACCCAGCAAAGACATCTGTGAGTCTCTTGCCTGTCCAACAAAGGTCCTCCTTGTAGGTTGACTCCACTACTAAAACATCAGGTGATATTTTATGAAAATATTCCTATGGTAGACTGAGTAATGGTACCCGAAGATATGAGGTCCTAATTTCTGGAACCTGTAAAAGTTACCTTATTTAGAAAAAGGGACTTTACAGGTATGATTAACTTAAGGATCCTGAGATGGGAAATTATCCTGGGTTATCTGGGTGGGCCCTAAATGGAATCACAATTGTTGTTCCAAGAGAGGCAAAGGGAAGTTTGACTCAGCAGAGGAGACACTGTGACGACAGAGGCAGAGATTGGACTGATGCATCCATGAGTCCAGGAGTGCTGGCAGCGCCCAGGAGATGGGAGAGGCCAGGAACAGTCTTCCCTCCTAGCTCGTCCAGCGGGCATGAGGCCCTGCCAACAGTTTGATTTCGGCCCAGTGATAATGATTTCAGACTTCTAGCTTCTAGAACTGTAAGAAAATTAATTTCTATTGTTTTCAGCCACCCAGTTTGTAGCAGTTGGTCAAAGCAGCCATGGGAAATCAATGCAACACCCAAGCAAAGGAGAGAATACAGAAAAATGGAGAATGTTTAGGATAGAGAATGTTAGGGACTGAAGTGTTTTCCCCTAAAATTCGTATGTTGAAGCCTTAACCCTCAACTTGGCTGTATTCGAAGCTAGGGCCTTTAAAGAGGTAATTAAGGTTGAGTGAGCTCACAAGGGTGGGACCTAATTGGCTAGGATGCATGTCCTTATAAGAAAAGGAGGAGACACTAGGGGTGCCCGTGCACAGAGGCAAGGCCATGTGAGGACTCAGTGAGAAGGTGGCCAACTGCAAGCCAAGGAGACAGGTCTCAGGAAAAACCAAGCCTGCTGGCACCTTGATCTTGGACTTCCAGACCTGAACTGTGAGAAAATAAATTTCTGTTGTTCTGGCTGGTGACAAGGAAGGGGAGAACATTCCAAGCAGGAAATCAGCAGAAGCAAAGTCTACCCCTGCACTAACATTTCCAGAAAGCATCCCCCACTAGGAGTGCACAAGAGAAAGCATCTTTCATGTGCCACATGTTCAGACAGGGTAACACAGTGTCTAATCGGACACAGGTGTGATGCCTGAGCCCACAGGCTAAGTCAGCTACTTTCAGGAGCATCATTGTCTCTCACAATTGATTGCTGCTGGTATAAGCTTAGTCGAGCATATGCATGGGGGGCAGACTTAGGGGAGGGCGGGGGGAATAAAAGATTTAAAACATGTTTTGAGGCTTGTTTCCAGCCCCAGACAGCATTTGATATGGGTAGAGGCCAGATTCAATCCCTGTCATCCAGATAACAACAAAAGGAACACAGAAAAGACCGCAGAGGGTGTGCTCAGTTGTTGCTAGGGAGATATTCTTCCAGTAGAAGCAGGAATACTTTTTAGGCACTAAGTATTCCTTCCCACACAAATGCCAGGCATGATTAAATAGGCCTTCCCAATATGCACAGGGCACATCAAAGAGGGGGCCGGAGGGTTCACTGGACCCAAGAGTGATGTGAGGGGCGTTAGATACCATGCAGAAAGCAAAGACACAGCCAGTGTGCTGGAGGAGGAGCCCCACCGGGCAGCACTTCCCACATCACGGCACACAAAGAGAATTATGACATTGGAATGGCATGTGGGGGAAGGAAGGGTGTCATGGCTGACCCAAGCCCCACCCACCTGCCACAGGTGCTGAGGGTTCCATGCCTCTGCCCCCTCAGAACACATCTGACACCCAGCATTTGCGTTGTGGCTTTGTGTCACCTCACTGGCCCCTGGCTATTTGTGGGATTACCCTGCAGCTCTTCAGAGAACTCAGAGTCCTCTCTGAAGGCACAAGCGGGTGAAGGACAAGTGCAGCCCTACAGGGAATGCTGATGCTGAGTGTCACACCTGGTGAGGCACAACTTGATCTTGGTGGCAGTGGGGGTGGCCACAGTAGGGACACAGCAAGTCCTTCACCTGTGATGGGGGGAGGTGGGAGGGAGGCAAACCCAGAGCAGCCTGGGGGCCCTGAGGGGCAGCTGGGGAGCTGAGAGAGCTCCAAACAGCAGACGTGCTCAGTCTGACAGCAGGAGGAGCAGAACTGAGACTGCCGCCGGCCACCCACGGGGAAAGCAGTCTCCATCAGGGGCTGCTGCAGACAACATGCTCCTCCTCTAAAACCAGACTCAGCCCTGCCTCCGACTGTGAGCCACTTCCACACCTCGGCGTGTCTCCGTTGCCTCACTTCACATTCACTGAAGCCACTGTTCCCCGGATCCACTGCCACCATCCACTGAAGCTGCCACAGTCGCAGATGAACTGTGCTCCTGGAGTCACGTTCTCTGCTCTCCTCCCTTCTCTACGGCACCTGACTCTCCTCCCACCCCTTCCCTTTGCTCTTCCCTCTCCCTCTCTAGCCATGCCACCCTGAACACTCCCTGGTTCTTCCACTACCTGCCCTGTTGCCCCCCAGGGCCATCCTCACCCTTCTTCTGTTCGGTGAAGTCTGGTTTGAGAGCTTCAACTCCCAGCTGCTTACTTATGACTCCCAAATGACCCAGACTCAACTCCTGAGCTTTGGACCTGAAGAGCCAGCTGAGCCCTGTACTTGTTCGGCCTAAGGAGCCCCAAATTTGCCAAATTCCAAACTGAGTTCACCACCACCAACACGCTTCCCTCCCCTTCCCTCCTGTGCTTGTGAGTGACACTGCCATCCAGCCAGCTGCTCAGGACAAACCCTGGGAGGTGACTTCTCCCCCCATACAACCCTCTCCTTCTGCCTCCTCAACATTTCTCATATCCAACCTCTTCTCTCCACTCCCACGGCCACTGCCTTCCTTCAGGTCCTCATCGTTCCTTGCGTCTGTTATAGCGACAGGTTCCTAACCATTTCCCTGTCTTCAGTATGCCCCCTGCCAATGCTTTTGTTTTATTTTGTGTGGGTGGTGAGCTCTAAATGTATTTTTAAATACTTTATTTTAAAAATTTTTTATATTTCTCTAAATGACCATCGAAAGTCCCAAACGAATAACCTTCAGAGACTCTCCTTGACAAAATAAAGCCCAAACTCTGAAGCAGGCTTCCAGGCCCTCCATCAGCTCTTTGTGGTAGTGGCAGAACCCGGGCATAAAATCCCAATTTCATGAATGAAAGTTGGATGCTTACCCTTCCCAACACCCTCATCCATACCCAGGAGGTGGAACTGGATCTATGCTGCTGAGGCTTAAGTGGGAGGAATGAAGAAGAAAAACATCCTTGCTCTTGGATGGGGTATGTCATTCAGAACTTCTTCCTTTAAGGTCTAGGTTTTTAAAAACTTATATTATTTCTCTCTCCTCCCTTCCTAGCAGCTGATGGGGTAATATGGGTCTGAGATTCCCTTATGATTGGAAAGTAGCACCCTCTTTCTTCCTTTTCTTAGAAAACCAAGCAGGAACCAGGTAGTCCAGGAGAGAGGAGCCAAGGATGTTGTCTCAACTGCTTCTGGTTAGGCTCAGAGGAGACAAAGGGTCCTCATAGTTCACCCAAGTCTTGGCCACATGCATAACCCAGAATAAGCACTGACATAAGGTATTAGTGATAAGGCCCTACATAGCTGGTAATAGTATGTCCCTTTCCTGGAGTCTTCCTCAGGGACTTACAGTGGTAGTAAGGAATAGGATAGGATTTGGGTTTTAGGATCTTGTCTGTCTTCTTTTTGTAGACATGAGTAACCAGTAGGTCTTCAAACTGCTACCAAGTAAGCATTAACCTTTGGGCCGCTCAATGTTATACTAGCTCTCCTAAAAAATGGCATGTACCCTTAATAGCCTAGAGCTCCATGTAGATTGATCTCATTGCAGCTCACAGTGGAAAAAGCAAACAAATCATGTAGCAACAAAGAGTAGTTAAATATTTTTAATATTTATATTCTTCTCTCAAAGAACACCAAAGGAAATCTAATTCAAAATTCATAGCTCTGCCAGAATTTTCCTGGAGGGTGTGGAGGAGAAGAGGAAGAAGGGTTATGACTACTTACACATTATCTTTAATACCTTTTATATTTCATAATAAGTTAGTCTATAATCACATAGAAAGTCCTTGTCTTAAGTCCTTATTCCCTCTGACATTATTATCAGAGCCTCTGATTCCAATACTGCCCACTCTAAGTCACCACCCTGGCTGCAATACTCACCAGGTCCCTATAGCTAGGAGACACAGTCCAAACTCTTCAAAATGGTGCTTAAGGCCTTCCCCTTCTGGCTTCAGTCTATACATCACGCCTCATTCACACCATTCAACACGCTCAGCTTCCATCACATTGACTGCTGCTGAACTCCCCAAATACCAGAATTTTCAGGCTCTATGTCTTTGCATGAGCATCTTCTCTCTTTCCAACCCATTGACACCTCCATCAGAAATGACACCTGCTCTGTGAAGCCTGTAGCCCTGGCAGTCTGTCATTCTCTCCTTTTTGACCACATCACACTTCGCACAGGCCCCTCTATTCAGTGGGTTTCCCATAGTATTACAACCAAGTCCAAGGTCCTGATGAGATTGCACATTCCTCCAACCTGACTCCCAGCCCAGCTCAGGGGCTGTTGTTGAATGAAGGAAAAGATGAAAGCATGAATAAACAGATAAAAAGTAGAGACTAAAATTAATGCTCACCAAAGAAGAGGTTTTTTTTTTTTTTTTTAATTAGTCCACCAGAAATGGCTTTTTGGGGGTCTTTACTGGATACAAGAAATGTCATAAATTCTGAAAAAGAATATTTGAGAAAAAGTAAACACAGTACTATGCATATCTCCAACATATTAAAATGACATAGAGATTAATAGGACTGAAACATTTTTTAAAAAATATATACTCTCAAATGTTTCCATGGATCTAGATTTTTTTCCATATTTACAAAAGTTTTAGTTATATACCTTATAAAAGAAAGTAGTCCTATAGAAAATTATTACTCATTGCTTCAATAAGATATAGCCATTACAGCAGGCTTTTAAAATGCTGTTGGCTTAAAGGACAAGAATGTGATTTGGATCCAGTAAGCACTTAGAGTCCTGAACAAGCCTAAACAAACATTTTTAATCAGCATTAGTGCTTTAAGAAATTTTTAATCTGCCACTTAAGAGACACTAATGTACAAGTTGGCAAAAAAGAAAAAAAACCTGTCACCTTTACCACACATTATCTAAACGTGCTAAAGCAAGTGCATTTCAGATACCCTGCCCTGCTGTGCATGAACACATAATTGGATAGGAAGTCAGCAGCAATGAATTTTATATCCTAATTGGTGTCATTGGCTATTTCTAGGACAGCCAAGTAGTGTCAGGAATAAAGAAATATAAATTGTCTGTAATAACAAAGAGGAACAACATGTAAAAATTAACTGTCGTGGTTCCTGGTGCGAAGCAAAAATTGGATCTTAGGCTATCCAAATATTTTTCAATGATATAAAATAGGATTTTATTTCAATAGCTTTCTATAGTCAAAATGTAGACACAGAGGCTTGACTTACACCTAGCACCCAATTACCTCATCCAATATTGCGGCTGTCAAAAGCCACAGGACACTTGATCCATAGGCAGTAAAGAGTCTAGTTCTAACCACAGTCACTCAAGAGCACATGACAAGGCATCTAAAAGAGTCTCCACTGGTGCTATCCTGGGTGTCCTGGGGTGCTTAGTAGGCTATAACCTGAGTGTCCAGACGTGAGATCTGAGAATGAAGTAATCCTGGACTCTCCTTCTTGTGTCAAATATGTAGCCCTCTATTTCAAGACTTTTACAGTTCCTAAAGCAGGGAACAAATTCTACATAAATATGCTGTCTATATGTTAAAACAAAATGTTCATCAGTTGTGTGTATATGTGCATGATGTAGTGTGTATGTAGCGAGAGAGAGAGAGAACGAATGACTGACAGAGTAAGGTAGGCAGATAACCAAAGAGACAGAGACAAAGGGTGGCAAAGTTACCTGCCTGGAAAGAAGTTGAGGGCTACAAATATCACAAAGCCTAGGCTGATTTTTGAAAAGGAGACAACAAAGAAAGAGCCAGCTGAATGAGAAGAAAACATGGGAAAGCATATGCCTGAAGAAAGATAAGAGCAACTAAAAGCAAATGCAAGAGTGACTTCATAGAAAAGAAAAAAAATACAGTGGCACCAAGCATGGCCGTCCGTAGGGTGTGCGTCCCTGGCAAATATTTTTTGCAGGGTCCCTGTCTATATTCAGGTCTACTTCAAGCATAATGATTTAGAATAACGAGTAAAGAAGAGGTATTTTGTATTTGCTATTGTTCAATCAGAGTAAATGAAGATAATTCACGGTGTCTAGGTACCATCTCTTCCTGTGCAGGTGCCAGAGCCATCTCTTTGTATTCTTTATTGTAGATGCGCCAATTTCACCTGTCTCACTGGGAGAAAAAGGTAGCAACACTGTCAGTACTCACACCACCACAGCTCTTCAGAATTCGTTTGTATTGAAACAACGTAGACTTTCTTACATTTCCCTAATGTCATTTATTTAATGCTGATTATATCGTCACACATGATGCTGCATCATCCCACCTATCACCCAGCTTTGTTTTTGTGAACAGCATTCCTTGCCTTTGGGCGATGCTCCCTGCCTCCACGTTATTCCTGTGGTTTGAAACAGCTACCCCCAGCATGCACTAGCCTCGGGGCTGAGCAACCCACCCAGGCTGTGAGCTGCCATGGTTGTCGGCTTCTGCTGGTTGTGTTTCTGGCTGTCGGGAGGACGTTTGTCAGACAGAATGGAACCAACAAGGACAGAAAAGCAACGTCCAGGAACAGAGGGCTAAAGGCTCATGATGTTCAAATCTTCATCCCAATTATCCCTGAGGTCCAGCCACACCTCTGTCCTCCCGTAGTTCTGGTATAAGAGACGAGGAATTCCCCTTTTGCCTAAGCAAGTTTCAGTTGATCTTGGGCTATGACATCACCCTCAGCCAATATGAATCACCCCTACTTGGCTTTTCCCAAAGGAAACCTCCTCTGTCACTCACCATATGTGTGCCTTTGGCACCACAGAAAGTAACTTCTAGAGCATAATGCTCACTGGAGGGCAGAAGTCAGCTCACTGTTTTACATTTCTTTCATCCAGAAGACCAGACAGAAACAATGGGGTCAAGGAGAAAAGGACTTTAAATGACCAGGTGTGGTTTTTGCATTTATCTTTCATAACTTACACTATTGGGAACATGCTACCCAATTAGAGAAAACAGATAAAAAGCTGCTATTACTGGGCTAAGAGATATCAGAGATCATCTTGTAGCAAATGGCCTGTACTCAGGGGTTTATAGTAAAACATAATTTAAAAAAACTTAGTAAAAAAAAATAAGTAATGGAACTCTCTGATTTTTTTAAAGTTTTTATAATTCTTTCCTGGTTTCTAGGAACTCATCAAATGGCCATTTGGTGAGCAAATAACACATACGGCTACACATTTGGCACAATGGTCCAGTTCTCCCTGTATCCCCCAGGGCAGATCGCTGATTTTTACAGATTAACCTATTTGGTGTCCATAAGGATGAGAAGATTCAATTATGCAAATATATTTCCATCTGCTGTTCAGGAAAGAGCAAGCCCTCTTGGAGTCAGAGAACTGGGTTCAAGACTCTTTATTTAAGTGGGCTGTTTAAATTTCCTGAGCCTTAGTTTCCTCTTTTATAAATTGAGATGGTGATATTATTTGCTACACAGGGATGAATAGGATAATATATGCAAAAGGAAAGATGTCAAATATTCTTAACCACTTGACTTTCAAAAATCTTCTATAGTGAGTAACCACTTTAATTTTCTAACCCCCCAAAAGCACCAATCATTCACATATTAGTGTGAATTAACCAATCTATTTACTGCCTCTGGGATTAGCCCTGAGGAAATGGACATTCTGAAGAGGTGGGAGGTAGGGATTATTTGGGAGGTGGGGTACTACAAAAGGAAGGAAGACTTTGACAGCATTCCAAAGGAAGTTAAACTGAACATTTAGAGAGTAGGATGAAGGGATGGAGGGGATGAAGGGGTCATGGAGGAAAGGGCCCCAAAAGAATACAAGAGAAAAAGAAGTTGGAGGTCATCAAAGAACAGCTTCACGGTTTTCTAAGAATCAGCGCTCGGCACTGGGCTCCTGGCTCTCCACCAAGACCATTATGCTCCCCTCTTTTCCCTTGTGACCCAGAGGAAGGCAAGAATCCCTGTCATACCTACTAATGATCAGTGCCTCTGCGGTAGGAGAAGGTGAGCAGAGATTAGCGGGTTTCATCTGGCCACGCCTATCGCACCATGACCACACCTGACCCAGGAAATCAGCAGGCCGTGCTCAGGGCCGGCGGTAGTCTGCCAAGTGCAGAGCAGATACTGCCAAGCCGGCTTTTCACCGTGCGCCTCTCTGCCAGGAAGTGCTTTTGAAAGCCAAAGAAACACAGGGCAGACACCTAACTTCATACAAACTAACAAGTGTCTAATCCTCACAGCAGCTTGCTTGTACAGCTGTAGTGGGGGTGTGCGACATCTCCTTCACCCATACGCCTGCCAACCCTAACACTCGAGCAGAACTGTTTCATAAAGGGACTGAGGGAGCCAAACGTCACCAGGGACTCCAGAAAAATGATTTGAGAATGCCCTTCCTCCCAAGAGTGCTTGGTCCAACTACATTTATCTTCCTGATGTTCTTCTGTCAGAGACCATGAATTTCAGATGGCAAAACTCTATTTTCCAGAATCTTCCACATTGTAACTGCCTATTAATTACCTCCGCTTTGTCAGCTGGCCTCACACACAGGGCCTAAATGTTTAGTCTGCAGTTTGTGTAATCATTCTCCTGCTTCATAATTAATCTCCAGAATTACTAAGCTCTGAAGGCACAACCACAAAGTCTGTGCTTTTCATTTTCTTACAATGGTGCATTATCAGGTCTGCATGTATAATGCCTTGCTCAGGGGGTGGGGCACTGCACCTTAGGTGTTGAAATGAATCCTTATATAGTATTGGTCCTTTTTCTTAGAGACAGAGTCTCACTCTGTTGCCCAGGCTAGAGTACAGTGGCGTCATCATAGCTCACTGCAACCTCAAACTCCTGGCTTCAAGTGATCTTCCTGTCTCAGCCTCCCAAGTATCTGGGACTACAGGCATGTGCCAGCACAACCAGCTAATTTTTCTATTTTTTGTAGAGATGGGGTTTCACTATAGTGCTCAGGCAGTTCTAGAACTCCCAGACTCAAGCAATCCTCCCACCTTGGCCTCCCAAAGTGCGGGGATAACAGGCATGAGTCACCGTGCCTGCATGAGTACTGGTTTTTTGAACAAGTTCTCCGTGTTACACCTACTTTTCAGGGGCTTGGGTCAGGAACCAGCTAAGTGGGTTCTAGGGGCAGTGGAGGGTAAGAGAAGCCCTCACTGTTTGCACTATGCACGTGGAAGAAGGAGTTTCCACGCATCCTAAGGCAAGAGGGTGTCCCCACTCCATTTTTCAAACTGGCCCTGACCAAGTTGGAGTAGGAATGAATTTGAGGAGTCCCCACTATGGTCTAGCACACCCATCTGCCATGGCTCATCTTGGACTTGGCCCAGTGGAGCCAGCAAGAATGGGCCTGCCCAGCGGGAATAGACTCCTGGCAGCAAGAGAAAGGCAGAAAGGAAAGGAGGCCCAAGATGGCTCAGAGGAAAAGGGGATTCAGAGGTGGTCACCATGTCTGAGTGGGTCTGTCACGGTGTATGAAGAAGCTACTATCCCACCAGTCAAAGCCCTCTAGAGTCCAACACACTAGCTATTTCTAGCACTATCTCCAATTATTCACCATCCCGAAACTTCATTTCAGCCAGATTGGCTTACTCATCTCACTCTTGCGCACATGGATCTGTCACCACCTCTATCATTCCACTCATGCCTTCTGCCCGCCTAGAATGCCTCTTTTCAATACTCAGCTCTAACCTACCTCCTCCAGGAAGACTTTGTTTTCCTGCCAGCTCCAAGTAATCTCTTGCCTCTCTGAAACAACCTCATGCATGCCATTTATAAATTAACCATGCTCTGTTCTCTTCCTTCCTTCTGTTGTTATCCTGAAGCAGTATTCATACTTTTATGATTACTTAACTTTGCATTGGTGATGTACTTTCTTTACAATTATAAGGATCTTGTCTTAGTATCTTCACATCTCTCACAGCATCAACAACAATATTCAATAAGTGTCTTCATCTGCTTTAGTTCATTTACAAGTTCTTTGCCTTCCTAGCAGAAGCCAGAGTAGAAAGCAGTGGACCGGTGATTCAGCCCCTTTAGCAATGACATTTAGATGTTTAATTCATTTATTAAATGATACTATAATTTTAGGAGGTGCATTTATTTTTTTCCTCCTTCATTGTAACTATATGCCTATTACCAGAATGTGTATGGTAAACTTTTTTTTTTTTTTTGCTAGACTGAGAGCCAACTTGCTTGCTACTCTGTGAAAAGGGGAATTAGTCATGGTTACTGAAAAAAGGAGAACATATTCAAAGTAAATATCAATGCATGAGATTGCTTTTCACTCAAAATGTGAACACCCATAGGAGATTGAATTTGTAAATATTTACTGTAACTTATGTTTTAAAATATTGGCTTCCTAAGCTATATTGCTGCCAAAATATTTCTTTCCCGTACGCTTAACCAGAGTTTTGGCCTGTGACAAACAACATACCCTCTGCCTTAAGTTACCCTAATAGCAATGGTAAAGCTTTAAGTGTACTTATGTGGTGAGAGAGAGAGAGAGGGAGGGAGGGCTGGAGGGAGGGACGGAGAAAGGTGGGGGAGAAAGAGAGAGAGAGAGACAAAAATAAGAAAGATGAAAAAAATAAAAATGGCAACATAGCCAATGACAAAAGTACCATTTTCAATGGTGTCTGAAGTCTACTCTCTGAGTCAAGTGAAACCTCAAGCTAAGGAGTGCAAAAGCTTTATAAAGAGCTGGGGCAGGGATGACTCATCTCCAAAGCTGACAATTTCACAGCTTACACAGGCTTCATTCTGCTCAAGCATGGGGAGCATCCACCTTCCAGAACCACAGTCTGCAGCCACATAGCAGCCTTGTACACGCACTCTCAGGACCTTGCAGGAAAAATAAGAGTAGAACTGGAATTCTCACCAAGGTCACACCACCCAGAGTGGGGCCAGCTGCCCACTGTCTCCCCACCATCCTCCACACCCGTCTTCTGGCTCCTGATCCTACATGAACAATCTCTATTTTCATGTCAAATCAACCTGGGTGCAGAACTTGGCACTCTTTTGAGCTCCACAAAAAAATCCACTGACACAAAATCATGAGAAACAATATCCCTTTTACTGAAGATGCTACGGAAGAGTCGGGGAGAGCGACTCAGAACAACAACGTACACCATCATGTACTGCAGTCCTCCCTGCAGGCCCTTTCTTGGCCACTGTGAATTATTGTCTCAGCAGAGCCCAGCTTCTACCCACCACCTGGTTCCAAAGCCACTTCCACATTTTTCAGGTATTTCTTATTAGCAACAGCCCTGCTTCTCAGTACCAATTCTCTGTCTTAGCTTGTTTTCTGTTGCTGTAACAAAAATACCACAAACTGAGTAATTTATAAAGAAGAGAAATGTATTTCTGGAGGCTGGGAAGTCCAAGGCTGAGTGGCCGCATCTGACGAGGGCCTTCTTCCTGGCTCATTACTTGGCACAGAGCATCACATGGCGAGAAGGCAAGAGCCCAGCCTGAATCCTCGCAAGAGTGGTTAGATATGAAAAAAGACTGGCCATGTAATTGGTAGGGTTCAGTATAAAGAGGAAATGTGGGGTGGAGTCCCTTGTTCAAAACTTATTAACAGTTTCAAGACAGTGACCACAGAGCATTAAGCCAAAGATGGGGTCCTCATGAGCCCAGGGCCCTGTGGGGCTACACAGGTCACATACTCATGAAGCTAGCCCTGACCTGAAAAGTCACAGGAATTGCAGCCATTTGCATGAAATGTGTACCACTTGTGACCAATTGGTGTGTAGCACAATAATTATGCATTTCATAATTATTTAGATGAAAATATGCAATCATTACATAAATGCTACTTTGTAATAACACAATGTTTTTATCAGCTGTAGGATTTATTTTCTTTTCTTTTTTTCTTTTTTTTTTTTTTTTTTTTTTTTTTGGAGCAGAGGATGTTTCTGGTGTTCCCAAATAGAAGCTGTAGGATTTACGTTGTTGAATGGCATCTTGATCATAGAACCAAACACTCTTCATATGCAAATGGTCTTCAGAGGGACCTAGTGGCAATGCATCTACTCACAAATTTTAATATGAAGAGGTTATGGATGATGTGACTTAAAAAAGCACCTCCTAAAACAACACCAACCATGACCAGCAATAATAGATTTAGGAGCTAAAAATAAATCTTCCATTTAATTCAGGACAAACTAGCTAATTGAAATTATACTGTGAGTCATATTAAGGAGGTAGTTCCTAGACTTTTGGATTTTATAGACCAGTGAAATTTCCAAGAAATTTAGGAGATAGACGTGAAGTTGACACATTTTAATTGTATCATGTAAGCACATCAAAAACCATCAATTCTTTAAAAAGGATATTTATGTCAAAAATTAACATGAACATTATTTTAAAAGAAAGTTCTTTAAATTAAATGAATTTAGCATTTTGAACTCACACCGTCACAGTTTTGCCTCACTTAGCCAGAGACATGTGAGAGCTTTTCCTCCATTAGCATGGTCAGCACCCTGACACCTATGAACTGTGGTTCTAAGCACCAGTGGCTACAGGAATGTCTATAAAGAGGACTGAAGTATTTTGCTTTAATTCCGGTAATTCCTTATGACCCACAGCCAGTGTTGGGGAGAAATAATTCATTTTGACATTGTTATCCAGATATCAGCTTCCCCCTTCCTCTGCTCCCCAGCACCACTTCTCAGAGATTTAGTTAAATCTGGCCCAAACCCCCAAATCTATGTCTTTGGACCCTTGGAAGTGCTTTTCTTGTTTTCTAAGTATTTTTGCCTTGGTTATCCCTTTGTCTCCAAGCTTCATATTCATATGGAATGTCTCTTGTTCAAGTCCATCCATTGTTTCCATTTTTAAAAAATAAGAAGTTGACCGATTTAGTCAACTTCTTTGAGATTTGTTGGGCATGTGGTCTTCAGCCATCTTCCTCAATTCACTTCCATTCTCCCTTTCCTCATCCTTTATCTCCCTGGAACAACAGATAAATCCTCTTCCTCTTGCAGAACAGTTCTGTCCCCAACCAGATGCCTTGAGTGTTTAGCATCTACGACAGCTGGGCTTCCAAAGTAGGATTCCATCTCTGAAGGAATTCTGGTGTATTTAATGTTTTTCCCATTCATTACTTGTCATCAAGCAATTCCGCATACTCATTGAAACTTTCCCTGTTTACTTTCAATGACCTCCTTCTCCTCTGAGTTTATGCATTGCTAAGGGTCTGTACCGCACCATGTGATCTTTGTCCTGTGTACTTTACTGGTGTCTCACGTCCATTTGTCTTGCTCCTCGATTAGATTTTAATGTGTTTGAGAGTAAGGACAGGAATTCTTACACTTCTAATCATTCAGCAAGCAAGCGAGCTTTTGAATGTCCATGATGTACCAGGTACACTTAATACAGATGGCAACATCTACCCTTGAGGAGCTCATGGCTTAGGGAGGGGTAGAAGCAGATATATAATCAGATGAATTACAGTACACTGTGGAAAGTGCTATAGTATAGATGTGAAGAAAGTGTATAGGACCCCAGAAGAGGAAATATTAACATTATGCAGGGGAGTTGGAAAAGGCCTCTGAAGGATGCATATAAGATCACAGGAGAAGGGCATTCCAGGAAGACAGACAGATATGCACAGACACAGAGATAGGGAAGGGCAAGTGACAAAAGGAAAAATCAGAGTTCAGTGTGACTAGGGCTTGGAGCGTCTGGAGCAGTTGGAAAAGAAGTAGAGATGTTGTCAGGCAGTCTATAAAAAAGCCTTCTGAATTCCTCAAAGCTCCCGGTCTATTACTGGATTTATAGTCTGTGCCTAATAAATGATAATAGTGTTCCTTGACAGAGCACTTCACCACCTTGAAAGACCTTTTACATTAATAATCTTTGGTCTTACAACAACTCTATAGGAAAATACTATCTCCAAATTTACAGATGGTAAAATTTAGGCTCAGAGAATTTTAGTGACATGCTTCAACTCACCCAGCTAGGTAATGTCAGGTGAGACTAGCTCTTCTATTAATAAATCCCAAACTCTTGGCCAGGCGTGGTGGCTCGTGCTTGTAATCCTAGCACTCTGGGAGGCTAAGGCGGGTGGCTCACTCAAGGTCAGAAGTTTGAAACCAGCCTGAGCAAGAGTGAGACTCCGTCTCTACTAAAAATAGAAAGAAATTAATTGGCCAACTAAAAATATGTAGAAAAAAATTATCCGGGCATGGTAGCGCATGCCTGTAGTCCCAGCTACTCAGGAGGCTGAGGCAGAAGGATCACTTGAGCCCAGGAGTTGGAGGTTGCTGTGAGCTAGGCTGATGCCAGAGCACTCTAGCCCGGGCAAGAGAGTGAGACTCTGTGTAAAAAAAAAAAAAAAATCCCAAACTCTTTCCACCACCCAGATCATGGGTGTGCACCCAGATCCATGGCTATTGTCATTACAAAGACCTCTAGAGTGAGATACAGTACAACTTAATAGAAAGAATGAGCTTGAGAGCCATGACATCCAAGTGCAAGTCACTCAGGATCTGTGTGACCTTAGGAAAGTGACAATCTCTGATTTCTGTTTTTTCTCACTGCCAACAACATTACACGGCAAGCCTTCTTCACAGAATCATGGATGAGATCAAAGCATAGAATCCCTCTGCACATTGCAAGTTGCAATATGAACATAACAAAACTATTTTTGAGTGAGTATTCAACAGACAGAGGAAACTTTAATTGCACATTACCTTTCAAAAAATAAATATAGACTTATTTTAAGTTATACCAAATATTTTTATTTTGGCCCAAATAGTCTGATGTGCCGGTAAAGCTACTCATTCTTCCTTATTTTTCCTGGACTGTACTTTATGGGCTCAGCTTTATTCCTAAAATGAATTATAAACTCACTTACATATGAATCATTTGCTGTCCTCATTTCACACCACAAGGTCTATTTTGGGGGGGCAGAGAGGGAGAATTGACAGTGATTACAAGCTTCTGTAAGAATTTGTTATTTGCTCGGATAAAATGGCTCCTTTCTCCATGGGCTTCCCCTTGAAAGAAATTGGTTAAGAGGCGCCCTTTTGCAGGACCTTTGTATCCTTAAACTACTGCCACTAGGGTGCAGGGTGGAGGAAGAGGACACAGGGAAATGCCATGCAAATGTCAGTGGATCTGTCAACACCCACCCCAGCACTTTTGCAGGCCCATTAGTCAGCTTTCCCTCCAAGTGTCAACATTCAGAAAAACCATGCAATTGACTTAAAATCAAAAATTATCTCAAAGACCCAAACACTAGTAGAATAATGAGACAGAAACAGCAGTGAGAATAACATAGAGACCCTTTTGATGCACCCCAAATCTCATGGTCTAATTTTTATATACCCCTGCAATCCCCTCCCCAAATAACTAAGCTTCTCAATCAGTGAGTGCCATCTAGCATGGAAAATAAAAAAAAAAAAAATCACAGCTCTCACAGCCAATATTTTCCACTGAGCCAGCCACCCCTCTTTTTTTCTTTTCTTGCCTGAAGTTAATAGTGAAAGCCCTGTTTGTTTCACAATGCATTAATTCTTGCTGCTTGCAAGAAATTATTTTTGGAGGTATCATATTTTAATGTAAGTTTCCATGAATCTTTCCACATGATTCCCTTGCTTTTGAGCACTGCCCTCCCAGCCAGGCTCACCCAACAATGCCCACGCTTCATACACCCTCAGCCCTGGGACAGGCCAAACACTGTGTTCACCACCTAGACCACAGCCCTGGGTGCTGCCAGGGAAGGAGAGAACATTTGCAACTGAGCTCGAGTGTCATGGTGGTTTTCAGCTGGCAAAAGCATCTGAACATAGTCATAGCACTTTTCATGCTCATGAAGGGATTTTCCAAAAATCTCAGCTATGTTTTGAAATCTGCATTATTATGGGGTATAGCTCCTTCCTCTCCGTTCTTTCTCCAGCTCTCTGCCTCCCAAATGGTTCGGAGCAGAACTTTTTGAAAACACAACCAGAGGAAAGACTGGCTCTTTTTGCCAAAGATTAAAACAAGAGGCTGATTAAAAGAAAAGTCACATTATATTCTTTCATATTTTGATTAGCCTAATTATCCTCATTTTTGTTTACTGACTGTGTTCTCCATTGAAAATGCCAGAATTAGCAAATTTGGCTGCAAGTGTAAGAAAGTCAGTCTGGAGGCAGGAAGGCCCTCAAACACGCTATCCACTCAGCATGGAAGCCACTGGCTAGTACCTTTCTTCTTCCCTTCCTAATTCCAAGGGCTATCGTTGCATTAAAAATAAATTATTTTCCTTGTTTTCCCTTCATTTTTCTATGTACCACACTTTTATCTCTTGGATTGGGAACTTGGAAACAGAATGATCAGCATTTGAGTTTACTCTTGTCATTTAATCAGGTGAGTTAGAGTCTCTAAGCCACAGTTTCCTCTCCTATAACATGAGAACAATGCCAAGCTGATAGCTTGGGTTACTATAGTGATTAAAATGTTATACAAAGCCTGTAACACATTGACTAGCACATGATCAGTGCTCAAAAAATGAAAGATATCATTACTATTATTACTGGTGTGGTAGACTGCTACCTTGTGGCTTCCCCTACGAATTCACTTCCCAGTATTTGCTCCGGTAAAGTCCCCTCCCACAGTGACTCTGGGCTTGATCATGTGACTTGACTTGGCCAATGAGACATGAGCAAATGAGCTACAAGCAGAGGCTGGACAAGCCCTTGCAAAATGAGGTTTGTTTTCTTAGAAAGCTCCCTCTTTGATCCCAGCAGCTGAGAAAGTCTAGGCGTTTCTGCTGGACAGAGACTACATGGCAATGACCTGGAGGATGAGACACCACATGCAGGGAGAGGCCATGAGGAGGACACCTAGGGCCCATTGAATGCAGTCAACACCACAGAGAGCACAAGAACTGCCATAGACTTGTGAGAACTGATAAATCAGTGCTTATAGATAACTGAAACACCTAGGAAGGAAAAACCACCCCACAAATTTAGAAGATAAGTTTTATTCAACTGATGAAGACAGCCTGGTAATACTAATGAAGAGCATGGACTTTGGAGTCACAACAGCCATGGCTTGACTCAATTACAAGCTATGTGACTGTAGGCAATTCATTCTCCTCTCTAAGCCTCAGTTTTACCATCTGTGCCTGAAAATAATAGTAACTACTTCATAGGATTATTGAGAGGATTAAACAAGATAATCCACTTCGTTCAATGCCAGGTACATACCTAGCATTTAAAAAGCATAAGCGATATTATCACTGTTTTCATAGGGCAGAAGTAGAAGCATAGCAATGTTGTTCAAAATACTAAGATATCCTATTAATAATAATGAGTTTGCAGAGGACACTGACCAACTTTTTGCACTGAGGACACACTAAGCAGGTAAAAAAGCCAGTCACTGATACCCAGGTCATGTCTGCTCTGGCAACTAAGTTAAATGACTAGGGTTGTGTACACTCTCTTTTGCTTGACTTTAAAGGAAATATTGACTTTGAGTTTTCATATTTCAATTCCTTTAGTAAATTTTTTGTCTAGATCCTGGATTTTTTTTTGTAGTTTCTTTGTGTTGGTTATCTATTCTTTCTTTCATGTCATTGAGTTTTCTTACAATCCATGTTTGAAATTCTTCTTCTGTCATTTTAGTGTTCTAACTTTGGTTGACATCCATTTCTGGAGAGCTAGTGTTCCTCTTTGGGGATGCACTTTCCGTTTGATTCTTTGTACTTCCAGAGATCTTTCGCTGATTTCTTCCCATCTGGATCAGTTGTTGCTTCTTGCTTTTAGATTTTTGTTTGGATAATGACACACCCTGTTTAGTCTCTGAGCCAGTAGGTGGTGTTTGTGGGTGAGATTCAATCACACCTTGTAATGAGTCAGTAGATGCGGTAAAAGGGTGTGCAGAATGACCTCCCTGTCAGTAGGTGGCACTTGCTGGGAGGAGCAGACTAGAGTGTTGTTTTTGGGTCCTGTAACCAGCTCTGGTTCCTCTGGAGAGGCACTCTAGTGCCTCATGTGGTGGGTGGTGCCCTGGGATTTCCAGGTGTGTCCTTATTCTCCACCTCAGTGGGGGAAGGTCTGGGAGTGAGTCTGGCAGGAGTTTGGTTGTATAAGCCTGCCCTCAAGCACCACAGTTGCTGTTAGCAGGGGTCAAAAGGCTTTTCTTTGCTTCTGGGCAAAGCTGTCAGGGAGGGGCTGAAATGGCCCCACCCAGCCAGAAAGTCTGCATGTGGGGATGGGGCTGTCTGAGACCCACAGTCCGGAGCAAGTCTCACTCCTCTCCACCCTCCCTGGCTCCACCCAGTTTCTCCTGGGCCTCTGCCAGCGGGCAGGACCTCATGCCAGCGGGTCTCCCCTGGCTATGATGCAGACCGGGAGTTTCCCTGCCCAGGATACAGCCTGGGCTGGGGACACGGGCCCCCCCCGCAAGGAGAATTGCCCCTCAAGCATGCTGATCTGCCCCCGAAGGCACACACACCAATTAGGCATGTTCACAAATGTCCCTTCTCTGCCCCAGGGCAATGCAAGACCTGGGTGCACCGGGTCTGATCTGCAGGTCTGATCCCTGGATCCTGGAATTCAAACCGTGACCCCACCAGGAAGTGGCGTGTCGGTCCCAAGTCACCACAGGGTGCCCAAGCTGGGTCGATGTCTCTCAGCCTCAAGATCTGCCCTGTTTTCCTGGAGTCACCGGGCCAGCAGTGCCTGGGAGGGCTGGCGGATATGGAGCTCACAATCTGAATACCCCTCAGTAGGCTGTAGGGCCCCAAATGGAAAGGTCCCAAGTTCCCTTGAGATGCCTCCGGGTGGTGGCTAAATTGTCTCTCTGGGCAGCCGCGGGTAGAGAAGGGGGAGGGGAGAATGAGGCAATATGGCGCCTGCCGATCGGCTTGAGTCTATGGGCTGGGAGGTGTCCCGGGGAGCTGGGAGCCTGGTGCCATGTCCACAAGAGGCTCACCGCTCACCGGCAGCAGCCGTCTCTGGGCTGGTGCTAGCAGGTCTCTCCAACCGCCCAGGAGCCCACTAGTTGTCCGAGATGCAAGGGAGGGGAAAATTAGCTGTTCCACCTACCCTTGTCGCTGGTCTCCAAGCTTCTCGTGGGCTTTCTCCTTTCAGTTCTCCTCTGCAACCTCCTCCTGTGGAGTCTCTCATGGTCTCAGGTATCCCTCCTTCTGACCCTCCTCCGATGTATGCTTGTCTGCTTGCGTATTTCTTCCACTTTCTTCTAAAATCTGTCTTTTTGTGGAGACACTCTGGCTGGCGGCTTTTTGCCATCTTTAATCTTCTCCTACAGATATCTTTTCAATTGTTGGGTCATATGGTAGTTCCATTTTCAGTTTTTTGAGGAGGTCCACACTGTTTTTCATAATGGTTGCAGTAATTTACATTCCCACCAACAGTGTATGAGAGTTCTTCTTTCTCCACATCCTTGCTAGCATTCGTTATTGCCAGTCTTTTTGATAAAAACCATTTTAACTGGGATGACATGATCATCTTCTTGTAGTGCTGCTATGCATTTCTCTGATAATTAATGATATTTAGTATTTTTTCATATACCTGTTGACCATGTGTATGTCTTCTTTTGAGAAATGTCTATTCGGATCTTTTGTCCATTTTTAATTGGATTACTTGATTTTTTTCCTACTGAGTTGTTGGAGTATTTATATTTTATATTCTAGTTATTAATTCCTTGTCAGATGGTTAGTGTGCAAATATTCTCTCTTATTCTGTTCGTAGTCTCTTCACTTTGTTGATTGTTCCTTGGTGGTGCAGAAGCTTTTTAGCTTGATATAATCCCATTTGTCCAATTTTATTTTGGTTGCGTGTGCACTGGAGGCATTACTCAAGAAGTCCTTGCCCAGATCAATTTCCTGAAGCATTTTTCCAACATTTTCTTTTAGAAATTTCATAGTTTCAGGTCTTAGATTTAAGTTTTTAATCCATTTTGATTTGATTTTTGTATATGATGAGAGATAAGAGCCTAGTTTCATTCCTCTGCCTATGGATATCCAGTTTTCCCAGCACCATTTATTAAAGACACTCTCCTTTCCCTACTATATGTTCTTGAACACCTTTGTCAAAGATACGTTCACTATAGATGTGTAGATTTATTTTTGGGTTCTCTATTCTGTTCCATTGGTCTCATTGGTCTATGTGTCTGTTTTTATGCTATTACCATACTATTTTGGTTATTATAGCTCTATAGTATAATTTGAAGTCTGGTAATAGGATTTCTCTAGTTTTGTTCTTTGTACTCAGGATGGCTTTCTGGGTCTTTTGTGGTTCTATATAAATATTAGGATTATTTTTTCCATTTCTGTGAAGAATGTCATTGGTATTTTGATGGGGATTTCATTGAATCTGTAGATTCCTTTGTGTAGTATGAACATTTTAAGAATATTGATTCTTTCAACCCATGAGCATGAAATATCTTTCCATTTTTTTGTGTGTCCTTTTCAATTTCTTTCATCAATGTTTTATAGTTTTCATTATAGAGATCTTTCACTTCTTTGGTTAAGTTTATTCCTAGGTGTTTTATTTTATTTGTACCTATTATAAATGGGATTACTTTCTTGGTTTCTTTTTCAGATTGTTAACTGCTGGCACATAGAAATGCTGCTGACTTTTGCATGTTGATTTTGTAACCTGAAACTTCACTGAATTTGTTTATCAGTTCCAATAATTTATGGGTGGAGCCTTTAGGTTTCTCTAGATATATGATCATATAATCTGCATTCAATGATAATTTGACTTCTTCCTTTCCAATTTGGATGCCCTTTAGTTCTTTCTCATCTCATTGCTCTAGCTAGAACTTCCAGTACTATGTTGAATAACAGTGGTGAAAGTGGACATCCTTGTCTTGTTCCAGATCTTAGAGGAAAGGCTTTCAGTTTTTCCCCATTCAGTCTGACACTTGCTGTGGGTCTATCATATATGCCTTTTATTGTGTTGGAGTATATTCCTTCTATACTCAGTTTTTTGAGAGTTTTTTTTTAATCCTGAAGCAATGTTGAATTTTATCAAATGCTGTTTCAGCATGAATTGAAAGGATCATATGGTTTTTGTCCTTTGTTCTGTTGATATGATGTATCACAATGATTGATTTGTATGTGCTGAACCATCCTTGCATCCCTGGGATGAATCCCACTTGATCATGATAAATAATCTTTTCAGCGTGCTGTTGAATTCACTTTGCTAGTATTTTTGTTGAGGATTTTTGCATCTATGTTCATCAGAGATATTGGCATATAATTTTCTTTTTTGGTTATGTCTTTGGTTTTGGTATCAGGGTGATACAGGCCTCACAGAATGAGTTTGGAAGGGTTCCTTCCTCCTTGATTTTTAGAATAGTTTAAGTAGAATTGGTATTCTTTGAATGTTTGGTAGAATTTAGCAGTGAAGCTTTTGGGTACTGGACTTTTCTTTGATGGGAGACTTTTCATTACTGCTTCTATCTCCTCAGTTGTTATTGGTTTATTCAGGTTTTGGATTTCTTCCTGTTTTGATCTCAGTAGGTTGTAAGTGTCTAGGAATTTATCTATTTTTTTCTAGGTTTTCCAATTTATTAGCATATATTTTCTCATAGTAGTCTCTAATGATCCTTTGGATTTCTCCAGGATCAGTTTTAACATCTCCTTTTTCATGTCTGATTTTATTTATTTGGGTCATCTCTCATTTTCTCTTAGTAGTCTGGCTAAAGGTGTGTCTGTTTTGTTTGTCTTTTCAAAAAATCAGCTTTTTGTTTTGTAGTGGTTTTTTTTTTTGGTTTTAATTTCATTTATTTCTGCTCTGATCTTTATTATCTCTTTTCTTCTACTAATTTGGGGTTTGGTTTGCTCTTGTTTTTTTAGTTCTTTGAGATGCATCATTAGGTTGTTTATTTGAAGCTTTTCTACTTTTTTGATGTAGGCACTTATTCTGTAAACTTTCCTCTTATTATTGCTTGTGCTATTAATATGTTCCATAGGTTTTTGATATTTGCCTAGAGAAATTTTTTAATTTTCTTCTTAATCTTTTAATTGACCCACTGGTCATTCAGGAGCATATTGTTAAATTTCCTGTGTTTATATAGTTTCCAATATTCCTTTTGTTATTGATTTCTAGTTTTATTCCATTGTGGTCAGAGAAAACACTTGGTATGGTTTCAATTTTTTTGAATTTCTTAAGACTTATTTTGTGGCCTAACATGGTCTATCCTTCAGAATGATCCATGAACTGAGGAGAAGGATGTGTATTCTGCAGCTGTTGGCTAAAACATTTGTAAATATCTGTTAGGTCCATTGGTCTATAGTACAGATGAAGTCCAATATTTCTTTGTTGATTTTCTGTCTAGATGATCTGTTCAATGCTTAAAATGTAGTGTTGAGGTCTTGAATGATTATTGTATTGGGGCCTACCTCTCTCTTTAGGGCTGATAATATTTGCTTTCTATATCTCATGTTCCAGTGTTGGGTGCATATACATTTAGAATTGTTGTAACCTCTTGCTGAATTAACCCTTTTACCATTACATAATGACCTTCTTTGTCTCTTTATACAGTTTTTGTTTTGAAATCTATTTTATCACATAGAACTATAGCTACTCCTCCTCTTTTTTGGTTTCCATTTGCATGGAATATCTTTTTCCATCCCTTAATTTTCAGTTATGTTTTGTCATTATAGGTGCAACACATAGTTAGGTCTTGTTTTTATATCCGTTCAGCCATTCTATGTCTTTCGATTGGAAAGTTTAGTCCTTCCATAGTCAATATTGTATTGATAGGTAAGGACTTATTCTTGACATGTTGTTATTTGATTTCTGGCTGTTTTGTGGTTCTTTCTTTCTTCCTTCTTTCCTGCCTTCCTTTGTTAAAAATGATTTTCTCAGGTAGTGTGTTTTAATTTGTTGCTTTTTATTTTTTTTGTATCTGTTGTAGGTTTTTTGATTTGAGTTTGCCATGAGGCTTGTGAAAAGCACTTCATAACCAATTATTTTAAATATATAATAACTCTGTTTACAAACAAGCAAAGAGAAATCTAACAGAAATTCTACACTTAACTCCATCCCCCATACTTTCTAACTTTTTGTTGTTTCCACCCATATCTTTTTATAGTAACTATCTCTCAAAAATTGTTGTACTTATTTTTAATAGGTTTATCTTTTATTCTTCCTACTCAAGATATAAGCAGTTTATACACCACAATTACAGCAATAGAGTACTCTGTATTTGTGTACTTACTGTTACCAGTGAGTTGTATACATTCAGATGATTTCTTATTATTCATTTTTTTCCTGTCAGATTAAAGAACTCCTTTCAGCATTTCTTGTAGGAAATGAAATTAAGTATTATGATCTAAGTTGTGACTATAGTGATATCAGCACTGAGGGTGCCCCCAGCCCAGTAATACCATTACTCTTGCAAACACCTGGTGGTACCACCTTGGTGGACTTGGGGAAAACATGGAAGATTTTGCTGTATAGTTAGGCAAAATCTCTCACTCTCTTCCTTCACTTTCTGTGCTGGGCTTATGGAGTTGGGGAAGGAGTGATGTGGGCACTTCCTCATGACCACCAGTGCCAGGTCATACCTGAAGCCAGCCCAGTCTCACCCAAAATCTGTGGTGACTGCTGCCTTGCTACCTCGGATATTTATTCAAAGCCCAAAGGCTGTTTAGTCAGCAGGTAGTGAATTCTGCCAGGACTATGTCCTGTTCAGGGCAGCACATTTCCTTCTGGCCTAGGGTAGGTCCAGAAATGACATCAAGGAACTAAGGCCTGGACTCAGGGTCTTCAGGAGTCTGCTTGGTGCTTGATTTTACTGTGGCTGAGCTGGTACAAAAGCAAAGTTCTCTGTATTCTTCCCTTTCCTTTCCCCAAGTGGAAGAAGACTCTGAGCTGCACTGCCTGTAGTTGGGGGAGGGGTGACACAGACACTGGCTTGGCCACAGCTGTTGGTGTCTCACTGGATCATGTATACCCGAAGTCCACTGGGTCCAAGCCAGCACAGCCACAGGAATTGCCCAAAGACTGAAGCCTTTGTGGCCCAACTGCCTTATAGATTTAGTCTAGCCTCCAGACTGCTTTTGGTCAGCTGGTGGTGGGCTAGCTGGAACTCAGGTTTTGGAGTGCAGGATTTCCCTCTGGCTGGGCTGTTCTAAATGCTCCTTCTGTGGGTACTGGCAGCATTCTGTCCTGTGCCATGTTCCCCTGTGCCAGGGTGGCCCTGAGTTGAAATGCAAATCCCACAATCACTCACCTCCACCCCCCAGCCCCACCACATAGGCACACAGAATCTCTCTCCACTTGGTGTGCTGGTGTGGCACTGCCAAGGGATGGGGATGGGGTGTTGTAGGCAATGCAAGATTGCCTTTTCTGCTTTCTTCAATGCCTCTTTCCTTGATATAGTGTTAAAACCAGTACTGTGATCATTCACCTGAGTGTAGGCTCTTCTGAAGGTGCTTGCTGGCATGGACAGTTGTTGAATTTGGTGTTCATGTGAAGGGACAATGACTGGATTCTTCTATTTGGCTGTCTTTCTCGGCCCATTTCCTTGAGGCCAGCTTTTGCAACATAGCAAGATTCTTGTCTCCTAAAAAGAACCTTGTATGTCTATATAAATCTATATCTACTTACATACATACATATATACTTGACATATCTATTTGACATTTTATATATATGAAATCAGAGCAGGTATTTAGCCAGTGTCCATTGCAATGAGCAGATGAGTAGTCCACGGAAGGTCACTGTACATTACCTGGGCAATGAACCAGCTGTGTCTGCTCCACCCCTTTTTCCCAGAGGGCAGGTCTGAGCCCATGCTCAGATTCCTATTGGACCAGGGGCTTCTTCCTCTGCCCGGATGGAATACAATGTCCCATTTACTCTCAGGTCTCCGGGTGCTGGGCAGCCATATTCCCAGATAACTGCTGCCATCTGAAATCCAGAATTCTTGTCTCCAATTAGCCTGTGTGTCTTCTATGGACCAAGACGCTTTCTGAACAGCTTGTCTGTATTGCAGAGAACTGACCTGCAGGTGGAAGAGATCTATGTGCTGAAATGCAGATCTACTGTTTAAGCCCAGAAGCACCCTGGCCTGGGCAAGCCTCCTATGGGATGATGTGAGATTTAAGGGGACCCAAGAAGATATAGACCTGTGTAAATTTTCTCAATAAAGGCTATTCCTTAACCTATGCTATGGATATGGTGGTATGTGTCCTGAACTCTGAATAGGATATATGGAGGCCTGGATGGAACCCAAAATGCAGGATACAGAGAGACTTTAAAAGAGAGAGTACACATGTATTGTAAACATACCAGGTATTTCTAGCTTGTAAGAAACATGGAAATAAGGAAACCAAGGAAAACATTAGTAATTGTGCAGTAAACTTCCAAGAATAACAAAATCTCATTCTTTGATTTTCTTGATAGGATGGCAGCCTTCATGACCTGGTCATTTTGCCCTTCAGAAGTGCTTCCATCTGTAGTCAGCCTTTATTGCCTCTGCCAGTCTCATGATTCCCTCACTCTGCTTTTACTGTGACTGTTTATGCCTGTCTACATGAAACTCAAGCTCAGAACTCCTAGAAAGAGGATCAATTAATCCCCATCCAGTTAAAAGCAGAATGAGCAGTATTCTCTGACCTTATCAGTGACTTGATTTCCAGCTTAAATAAGTATTGTTAGAAAAAAATTATGCCAAGCATGGCAATTTTCATACAAGGGGTAAGACTGGTTTTCTAGAAAAATCAGTGGGTGTGGAAGCTTCTTCAGATTTCATGATTTTTTATCTAGTATAGCCCGTGTAAGAGAGTTAAAATGCCAAATTATCCAAACCAGGGCTAATCTGAGAGTGAAAGGAGGAAGGTTTTAGTAATTAGGACAACAGGGATAAGCCAGTACTGTCCTGGGAAAACGAAGATGTATGCCATCTTAATTAGAGCAAAACATTGATACATAGAGACTACAGTTCAAGCCCTCACACTACCATGAACCAGTAGTATTCCCAAAGTTAGCCAAGTTTTTCTCTACATAAGCTGTATTTTGTTTTTGCCTGTAAATGTAGATGTAATGGCTTCCTCTAATATTCTATGGTTCTAAAATTATTCTGTCTTTTGTCTTATTTGTTCAATATCTGGCTTCCCTGTTAGTAGCATGAAGACAGGATTCTGCCTGTCTTTTCAATTACATGCCTTTGTATTTTGTATTTATCACAGTGTTTGGCAAATGATAGGCATCCAGTTGCTCTTTATTGAAAGAGAGGATAAAAGGATACACCCCTGAGTATAAGGTAATGCCAATATGGTATTGGCATTCAGAATATTCTGGAGAAAGTGGTTCCATGCTTTGCTTGCTAATATTAATGGCAGTTGTGTATATGATGTTTATGCCATCCAGCCAATGTTTGGAAGAGATATTTTCTCCAGACTTACCATGCTAGTTCTCAGATTGCTGTAAATGTTATATATGTCAACAATTTCTGTACTTTAGCTTCAGGAAAAACACATGCACACACACACATCGTTTATTTTATGCAAATTGGAAGTGAAAAAACAAACAACGTTTACTAGGAAGATTGAATCTTACAGATGCATTCATTTATTAACTAATTCATCAAATCATCAAATGTTTATATAGTGCCTACTACGTGTCAGGTACTTTTTTAGGCATTGAAGACACACAAGTGATACAGAAATAGACATGGGCCCTCCTAATTTAGATTTATTATAGCGGGGGGAAAGAAATTTAAAAAAATTAGTAAAATAACAAGAATTGATACATGTAATTTTGTAGTGTTTACAAAATAATACAAGAAATAGAGACCAAAAAAGGATATTGAGGAAAGGTATTTTTTTTTTTTCATTTTTAAAGTGACATTTAAGCCAAAACTTGAGGGGTGATAAGAATTGAGCTATTGCTGGTAGAGCATTCCAGGGAGAGGGCAGCATGTGCAAAGGCCCTAAAGTGGGAAGTGGTTGGATGTGCAGGGCATAAAAAGAAAAGTGAGCGTGCTCAGAGCAGAGCAAGCAAAGTACAGAATATTAACAGGAGAGATCAGAGAAGGAGGCAGGGACCAGATCATGTAGAACTTAGGAGGTCATGATATCGAGTTTGGATTTTGTTCTAAGAGGAGTCACATGATCTGATTTAAATTTTAAAAAGACAACTCTGTTGAGTGAGAATAGACTTAGATAAGAGAGGAAACAGGGAGACAAGTTAGATGGTGATAGCAACAATCCATGTGAGAAATGATAAAGATTATGAGAAGCAATTGGCTTTGGAATGTATTGTGAAGGTAGAGCAGAGAGAGTTTGCTAATGGATGGGATGGGATGTTAGAGAAATAGATGAACCTGGGATGATTCCTAGGGTTTGGACCTAAACAACTGAAAGAATGGTGACACCACTTGCTGAGCTGGGGGAGTTGTGAGATGGAGTGAGTTTAGGGGTAGGACTGAATGGGGAATCGAGAGTCTGTCCTGGACATGTTGAGTTTAAGATACCTATTTGATATCTCAGTGGAGATGTCAAGTTAGCTGTTGGTTATAACTATAGAGATTTTATAGGAACAATTAAGATGAGTGAGATAATGTTGGGAGCCGTCAGGATAGAGAGGCTATTTAAAGGATGGATTGGATAAAATTGTTTGAGGTGTGAGTAGGAAAGAGAAGAGAGACAGGCTGAGTTCTGAAACTTGAGATTGACGTTAGGAAGAGAAAGATTTTGAGAAAATGATCCTGGGAAATAGGAGGAAAAACAGCAGAGCATGGTTTCCTGGTCACCATGGTAAAAAGCATTTCAAAGAGGAGGAGTGGGAACCAGTGGGAACCAGTTGTGACAAATGTTGTTGTTAATTTTGCTGAACTCCACATTTAACTTTAGTTTAAAATTGAAGAGGTATCAAATGGAAACAGCTACTTTCAAGGCTAAACTTCACTGTGCAAATAAGTTTGAGAGTATTTTTTTCTCTCATCTGAGATGAGAAACGAAGCATGGGACATACTCTCCACCAGCTTAAATAATACGTGAGGAGACATTTCCTTCAGTTATTACAAATAAGCAAAGAGCATGATAGAAAGATGTAGATTGCTTGGTGGAGTTTACAAAAGCTAAGCTAACATTTAAACAGATTTTTCAACAGCATGCTATCTTCTGAGAACCTGCAAAGCATATTACAGTCCTCATTCTTTAATTTATAATTGAATTTTAAGTAACTTTATTTTTCTCTCCCTGTGTCCACCTTAGAGTAGTACAAAAAGCTATTCTTCTCCAGGAGAGAGGAAGTTTGATGTCCCTAATTTGGCTCATTTTCTTCAGGCTTACGTGATTCTGTGCTTATTTTGGAACTTTCTGAATGGAAAGTCAAAGGCCAGTGTCTGTCACTTGACCTGAGGGAAATGGCAGGTTTTCTGTGTTTTTCTTTCTGTTTTCCACAGAAAGGAAAAGATGACAATGTATTTGCTTCTTCCTCTTCAGTTTCAGGTCTTAAGATGGCAACTGGGATGGTCAGTACTTCAGAACCCTCCAAGGTAAAGGATCATTCAAGCTCCAGGAATTTCAAGGCCTCAAGAGCTTGGACATAATTTTAGACAACTGAAATAAAACCTTCAGGTCTCCACTGATATGACTGGAGACCTCAGGGAGAAGCTGCCCAACAAAGAGAGATACTCGAGGTGTCTTACACAGTGCCAAAGACAGAAATATTCCTGGAGAAAGAGGAAAATCAGGTCCTACTGGGCATTCAGTCTGTCCTTCCATTATTGTCATGAGTATTGCACTAGCACTGAGAAAACATATTTCAGCGCATTGCCATACCTCTGCTCAGTTATGTGATTTGGAATATGCTTTGCATTCACAGACTTCCACTTATTACATCTTGTAACCCTGGGTTTACTGCACCTGCTCTGCCTCTCTCACAGAGTTCATGTAAGGGTCAAAATTCCAAGCGAGATAATGTACACAAGTGTTTTGTAAATTAAAATTTAATACAAGAATACATGCTATTATTTTTTGTCATACCTTAAATCCGGATATCTCAAAGCACTTTATGATATAATCCTTGTTGTTGTTGTACTTTGTTCTTTAAGTTTCCCAGGGTTTTGTTATCTTCTTTCAGTGTTGACCCCTCTCTTGTGTCTCCTCTTTTATCACTGTTCAGTAAGCCCCCTCCCCACCCCTGAACCCCAATAAGATACCTCAGAGTCAGCTTAAACCATTCCTTTATTCTACATCAAAATGGTGACAAAATCCGGACAATTCTACCTCCTTAAAATTCCTAAGTGTCTTCCTCTGCACCTGTCCATCCTTGTTAGTAGTCGCTCTAGGTGACACCCTCCCCAGAGCCCATTTTTACATTCTTTTAACTGCCCTCACAGCCATAGCTTTTTATCCTCCAATCCATTCTTCATGCAGCCACTTTACGCTGATCCTTAAAAACAAAACAAAAGTCCCAGAAATGATCATATCACTCTCCAGTTAAAAACCATAATGGCTCCTCCATAGTAGCAGTATAAAATAAACCTTGATGTGTTTTCTAAGGTCTTCCATGATCAGGCTTCTCCTGACATCTTCACACACAGACTGCCCTTTCCAGTTCATGTCCCCATATCTCCAGGCAGGTTAACCTCTTTGCTCTGCCTTGACCAATAGATGGCTTTTGCCTGCTCCTTCTCATACTGCCTGTGTGTACCATACCCCTGGTCACCAGGCTTCTCATCTTTTAGGTTCCTGTGTCATAACTCTACAAATTCTGCTTTGATCTCCATCTTAGCCTTTACCCAGCCAGAATTAACACTCTTCTTTCATGCTTTGACTATGCCCCAGCTAGCCTCTTATCTCAGCCCCTGTTGTTACGTGTCTCCCTCTTGACCATGAGCTCCTTCAATGTCTGAGCCTTACCATATTCATTGTTTCACTCCAGCACTTGTCCTGAAACATTAAATACCATTCCTGGGACATTGTAATTACTCAATATAGAGGAAGGAAGGAAGAAAGGAAAAAAGGAAGGAAGGAAGGAAGGAAGGAAGAAAGGAAAGAAGGAAGGAAGGAAGGCAAAAGGGATTGTGCACATAAAATTATTAAAGATATTTATGTTACAAGCTATATGTGCTGTTAATGTATAAATAAATGATGTCTACCCACTAATCAATCAAAATTTTGTGTTTTTTATTTTTTTAACCACATTCTACCAATAATAGTCTATATTTTAAGTAGCCCTTGATAAAAGGTGTTATGGTTCTTGTTATTTCTGTGCTTTTCCCTAAACTTGAGCCTCTACCAATCTTCTGAAGGTTGCAGTTGTTAATACAGAACTTGATGAGGAAGATGCCAGGATCCCATCTGGAATTCTCAAAACCTTGGTCAACTCTACTCACAGGATTTGAATATCTTTTTATCCAGCAAAATTAACTCAAGAGCATGTGGGACCTGAAATCCATGCTCTGCATTTTATTGCAGGTGCTTCAAGCAAAGAAAAGAAGCTGTGTTTCACATTTGAGATGCATTTTAAATAAAAGGTTTGTTCTGATACCTCCACAAGGAAGCATCATCCACACCACAGAAACTTTACATTCAGGGTTGTGTCTTCTGGAGTGGATCTCACTGACGTGCAAGAACTGATTGTGCTCATGTCTTCCCAACTCCACGTTAGTGATGCTGGATCAGTAGACTGAAGTCAGCCACAGTGAGAGTAATTACACCACAGAAATTGGCAGACATATCAGGGCTTCTTTTTTTCTGGAGAGCCAGTTCAACAGTACACCACCTTGCTGATTATCCCCTTCTTTCCCTCCTCCTCTCTCCCACTCCAATTCCCAGTTAATATTTGATTAGCTTTGTTCCAAATAAAATCAGTTCAGAGAACCTGTGCCTCCACAGGAAGGTTTATTTATTCATTTACCTTAATATAGGAAATTCCTCTGCAGTGTTTTTTAGATGAAGGTGCTGAAAGACCACATCCTCTTTGGC
Source organism: Lepilemur ruficaudatus (assembly GCA_963574885.1). Lineage (NCBI taxonomy): Eukaryota > Metazoa > Chordata > Mammalia > Primates > Lepilemuridae > Lepilemur > Lepilemur ruficaudatus. The sequence continues at coordinate 18,863 of CAUYRT010069358.1, read as the reverse complement.
TATTCATTCTAGGTTTACATGGCCATTGTTTGCTAAGAAGGTGTTGAAATCTTTCTACAACACAGAGTCTATTAAAAATGACTATGAAACATTTTGCTTCATAGTCAATGAGAAGGGTAAGGTGAACTATAATTGTAAGTAAACACACACACAGACACACACCCCTAAATCTTTATTATCTTCCCCTTCTCTCTTTTCTTTTTCCAAACTCCCATAAACCATTCACACAGGGAAAGTTTTGAAATTAAGAATGTAATGAGTGCAAGTACCTTCAGCCTCGACTCTCTCTGAAGTGTCATAGTGTTTGTTATGATGCTAATGAGGCATAAGCTTCAATAATCTTCACTTTCATAGAATCTGTCCTAAATCAAAATGTGTTCTCACAGTTATATGTTTGAAAAATTACAAAAGTAAGATTTCTGGATTATTTTTTCCTAAGGGGAATCCCTATGCTATATAAATTTCAGGCTCTACAAAACGTGGATCCATCCCTGAAGGTTATTTTACATTGATTTTGCCTAACTTATTTAAAGTCGCAATCTTGTGTCCAACCTTACCCTTCTCATTAACTAAAATCCTGTCTTCTTTCCCTCGTTCTAATAAATTCACAAGGAATCCTCTATATTGTGAAGTTGTTGTTTTTAAAGTTCCATATTATTATTAAAAAAAGAAAGAAAATGGATATTAATTTAACTTCTAAGGTAATTTGGAAGCACTCAAGTGCTTGTCCAGAGAAAATATAAGTTTATTGGCAGGAAAGCTGAGAGCTCAGTTGCCTTCTTGACTGAGTCAGAAATGCCTACCCTCCCCAACTCCCATAACCCACAGACTCAAGCCAGCCTTCTCCCTTAGCCTTCCTGACTTCTTCCTGTCCTGAGGGCTCAGTTTAAAGATCAATTAATCTCTGAAGACTTTCTTAGGTTAGGAGTCCCTCCTATGAACTCCCCCCACTGGACCTTAAGTTTAACCCTACAATGTACTTCTCACACCCTGAGGTCATGAGCTCTAAAGGGCCAGCGTGTGTTATATATGTTATTTCTTATTGTACCTGGCAAAAATCAAACCCTCAACACATATTTGTTGAATGAATACATGAATAAATGAACAAATACTTTTCTGAATTACAAGTCAAAATACCCACTTATTGCATCTCTGATACTGAGAAGCTTGTTAACATTTGATCAAATCCATAAATTCCCTGGACCTCATTTCTACATACATAGGCATACAGCAAAGATCCCAGATGGGGCCAAGCCCAAGATTATCCTTAGGTTTTCATATATTTGGAGCCAGTCTTTAAGAGAAGGAATGAGGAGCCTAAGATCACATCTGCAGATACCTTGGTTCAAGAGCAGTGGATTGGTATAAAGGATTGCTGGGGTCTTGAATAGACCTAGGGCCTGTCACCTAGGGTCTGTGTTCTCTGGCTTAGGTCCCATGGACACACAGTATGAACAAACCAATAAAGTTTGTTTTTCATTTTTTTCCTACTAATTGCTTCACTGGGCTTTCGGATCTCAATATGTCAGCAGCAGTAGCATTGGCAACTTGGGTGGAGACAGGAGATGGCATGGATGGTGTTGGGAGACGGTGGCTTGGCAGCATCAGGAGCAGAAGCAATGAAGGTTTATTTGCTGGGCACTGGAGACAAGGCAGCCTCTCTTGACTTTATAAAGCGCTAAAGGCACCATCCCAGTGAGACAGAGAAGAGAACAACAATCACAGACACCCAGTGTCATAAGAAGATAATTCATAGTGTGATTATCACAAACAACCCAGACATGTGCAAAACTCTATGGAAGGAATGGAAGGAAGGGCTCCATGTCTCACAAAAGCAGGGAAATGTGGTTTTATTATTATTGTGTAAACCTCATTTTACTCCAAGATGTGGTCTGGAATATATTTTGGGGATTTATTTGGGATACAAAATCATAAACAATCATTCTTACCCAAAGGATGTGATACATATTCATACCTCAGGTACTGGTAAACTGAACAAATTTAAAAATAAATCTCACCATGGCTATGGAATTTGGGAAGTTAAGTTCAGAACATATTCCCTCTTTTACCAGTTCAGTAGAAAGGCTTTGGAATTGGGCTGCTATCCTAACTCTGACACTTAACAGATGAGTTAAATTAGTGAAGTTATTTAGCTTTTCTGAACCTCAGCTTCTTTAACTAGATGATGAGGATAATACTATCTACTGTACAGTGCTGCCGGGAAGAAATAAGATATGGAAAGCAGGTAGGTGAGTTCTCTCTCTCTGCCTTCATTTCCGTTTATTAATAAAGCTTCTCCCCACACCCCAAGCTACTAGAAGCTCAGTTAAGAGAGGACATAAGGGCAAGAAGAAATAAAATTTACATGGTTCTAGAAATTGCCTTTTAATATTTATTGCATCTTTTTCATGGACTGAAAAATTTAGGAAATATTTAAAAATGAAAAGTTTGGCTTCTCCTAACTATTGCAAACAATTTGGCATCTTCTTTTTAACTTCAAACTCATTCTGCCTCCTTCTCCAGCTAGGCACTGTGCTCACACTCAAGGTGCTGGAGGTTTGACTGTGATCATCTCCTTCAATATAGCAATATTATAGGTTCATAGGAATCACCTCAGAGCTTGTTTAGAACCCTCTGGTGTCTAGGTCCATAGTGTTTTATTCCAAATAAATCCCATGCAAACATTTCCATAATTGTGCACATTTCCTTTATCAACAGTTGTTCTGATTGTGTTTGGGTGAGTGGTATGGAGTTGGGTGAGTGTATGGACGTGTGTGTATATATACTCAATAAGATATAATGTGTCAGTGAATAGGGCATAGTTTTTGGACTGTGGCAGTTTTGGACTGTGTGCATTTAAGCTCCAGTTTGACTACTCACTCACCGTGTGACCTTGGGCAATTTACTTAATCTCTTTAGGCTTCCTTTTTGTTATATTTACAATGAGGTTTGGAGGACTTACGTATAAAGAGCACACTCAAAAAATAGTAGCTAGGCTATTAATATTCCAAATATAATGATGCAATATGTCAGATAGTATATTAAAACATTCCTATCAAACAGATTTTAGGAGTAATTTCTCAAAAATATTTGTTCAGCTATTTTGGTAATAGAGACCACAGAAACAGGCAAAAAGTTTTTTTTTTTCCCCACAAATTATCCTCTAATGAAGGGAAAAGGGAGGCAACTTATATTAAAAAAGGTTATTGCTTTATCAATTCTTTCCAATTCAATCATTGGGAGTTAACAATAAAAACAATATTGATTCATCATATTTACTGAAATCCACCCATTGGAAACCTTCCAGGGCATGTTATATTTCTGGGAGAAACTCTAGCTTACCACTATTGCCTCTTCCAAAAATGATCTGGCAGAAAGCAATATCCTGCCCAGAATTCACAACATTTCTTCATTTGTGGAAACAAACAAACAATAAGTTCATTTCCTCCTAAATCTTCTTGGGATCCTTTCTCCTGATTTATCTCCTAGAAATCAATTTTTCATAGCTTTCTTTACTCACTTTCATGAAAGAGAGCAAAGATACTCTTAAAGGTGGAAATGAAACACGTAAGGAGCAATCTAATGTCACTTTGATGTTTTATGATTAAGCCTGAAAGGATTTAGTCAAATTCTCCATAGTAATTATTTCTGGCAGGTGATTGATTATACAAGTCACTGAATAATTCTCCTTATTTTTACTTATCTATATTTTCTAGTTTTCCTACAACAGATATTTATTACTCATGACATAAAACACATGAAAGTTAAAACAAAAAGTATGATGATCTCAAGATTGTAGTCAAACACACCTTTCTTAAAATTTGTGGCTATTTTCATTGAATTGCTTTTATGAGCTCTGCTCTTGACTGATAACACTTCATTTAATTATTCTAAAAATATCTACTCATGTTGCCAATTTTACCATTGAGGAGATTTTTAAAAAATTGATCTAATTCTCTCAGCTAAGAAGAGACAAGGATTTGGCCATTATTGAATCGAGAGCCTCATTTTTTAAACACCCTACAAGTCTGTGACACCACAGGAATTTAAACTCAGGTCTATCTGATCAAAGTTTATATTTTTATTTCCTCAGATATTTCCACGGTTATTTCCTCAGATATCTTCCTGAAGTGAAAAACTTCAGTCTGACCAATGTGGTTTCTTTTCGTAGCTACAGTTAAACTGAAGAAAAAAATTAATTTTTTCCCTTGACCAACTGAATGGACTTTTTTCTTTTCCTGAGATTGATGGATTTTTGTCAGATAAAATCCTCAACTATACCCAAACTCTTCACTGAAAGGGTCCATTTTGAACCCAGAACATCCATAAAAGATATCTTTGTTGGAACTCTATAAAGATACTGTCAACGAAACACCACGAAAGAGATGAAACAAAGCGGTAACACAGAGACATAAAGTGAGCCCCAAAATGAGGCCAATTAATACAAGAATGAAAGAACTTAAATCCAATACACATTTGCCATTAGCAAGTAACTGAAGAAGAAATGACTAAAAATAACTTTTAATAATGCCTCATATTCTAAATTTTTGTAGGTAGAACTTAAAACCCTTAATTTTCACTGAGCTACAGTTTAATGACCCTGAAGTCCCTTCTAAGCCAGAAACATTTTGATTTCCTTTAAATTTTAAAAACTTGTCCCCAAAATCTCTCCCTACCAGGCTTATATTTCTCCTCCTCAGACTCTCATATTTTAGTCTTCTTTAGTCTTGCTTTTTTTTTTTTCTTTTAGTCTTCTATTTATTTTCATCTAGTTCAGGGTAGGGGATGACAGGGATTACCTCTCTCTCTTGTGGGGTTGTAGCACAAATGTTGATTTTAATTGAATGGCCAAGGGAATGAATCTGAGGGCAGCAAATATGAATCAGTCCAACTGCAAAGGAAAAGATATAAAACCAGTCATGTGCTTTTCAAGCAGGCCCAGGTTTCATTTTTAGAAAGCTGGATTTAATACTAACTAAAATCAATGCCTAGGAGCTAAACCGGGGGAGAGTCAAGTCTTACCTGCTCTGCCTTCATTATATTAAGTTTCAAACCCAACATCTCCAGCCACAATTTCAAGTAAGATTAGCTTGAGAATGACACACTCAGGAGACTGGGGAATTGACAAAGAAGAGAGAACCAAACTCACTGCGTCAAACTGTACAGAGATGGCTAGGGAGGACATGTTGCCAATTTGATAAGTGACATCCCTCCATTCTGAAGCCCATCAGAGCTCTGAGCAGAGAGATGTTGGGTTTTATTATTGTTTATTTCTTGATCTGCAGCCAAAATAAGCCCCTGAACTGAATATCCAGCTTTGCATCTAAGGCATTTCAGTGTCTCCACTGTGGTAAAGGAAAACACTTTTTTTTTTTTCTTTCCGGTTGCTATGTATATTGGCAAATATCCTATCCAAAGAATTGTACTCCAAGAACTCTGGAAACACCTGCCAGCAGAAAACTTGGGAGCTTTGTTTAAACAAGTGTACCTGCCAACTTTCCAGTACTGTTGATTTTGTAGCACTGAAAAACGTGAACTATTTTAAAACCTACTTGATGGATAACAGGAACTGGGCCATGGGGATGAGGCACGGAATGTGCCTAGAATCATGTTTATCTTCTTCTTTTTTTTCTTTAACATTGCATAGTCTGAACCTTGTGCAATGAAATTGCAGTGTTAATCTTGTTTCAACACTAAATCCAACATGTGGCTGTAAATAGAGAGAATTCTTGGGCCTGAATTTAAGAAATTTGGCAAAATAGGGTTTCCAAGAAACACTGGGGTAATCCAAAACTCCAGGATCTGGAACATGTACAGGAATTTTAAAAATGTCCTTTAGGTTGTCATGAGTATGTAGATTCCTTTTGTAGTACCTTTCATAGCATTTTATCAATCACCCCGCATGAACACTCTTGAGTCTTAAGAGAGCAATTCCAGGTCTGAGTGCTAATTGGACTCTAGTATAATAAACAGTTCTACTCTCATCTCCTTTCAAACTAACTTGCACAGGTAATTATCCAATAAGCAAGATGCTCTCCTGAGGTATTAAATAAAGGCATTTGGATGTATAAATGGTAACGGTTGGCATTAAAAAGTCACAGACAATAAAACATAGTGACATTTGTTTTTAACCCAACAGCTAAAGTGTGATTGTTTGAAAGTGACTGAGCTGAGATCAGAGGAGGGGGTGGAAGGACACCAAGTCCCCACCTTGCAGAGCATAGAGTGGTCCCACTGAACTTCAGTTGTTTCTTTGGCTGAGCATGATATGGTGAAGTTTTCTGGGTGGGAACCATGCTGCTACTCCAAAGGTACCTCAGTCTGAAGATGTTGACTTACTTTGTGTGATTGGAAGGAAGAATGTTGAGAATCTCTTTGTCAATGTGTTCTTCTTGCGACCTGTCGTGAAAGTCCTACCACTTTGAGTTATTCCTTTGAATTCAGGTTCCTCAGGAAAGCCAATTTGCTTCTTAGCTCCTCAGTTGCCTCTTCCATAAAATTAGAGAATTGGTCTACATATTATTTAGCTATCACCACAATAACACTGTGTCATAAACCACCTTTAGTACTTGGGAACATAAAACAATCATTTGCCCTCACGGAGCTGTGTGTTGTTTGGGGAAGCTCTGCTTCAGGCCTTTGTGGCTCGGCTGGCTTTGCTTTACCTGAGGGTAGACAGGTGAATTCTGCCCCACCTGCCATTGGCCTAAGTCAAGAAGGGTGGAAATATACTCCATTCATGAAGAGATCATGGCAAGGGTGTGATACAGGAAGGAGTAATTCGATCTAACACAGACCAACTAATTCAGTGGATTCTGAATTTAGGGTTCTTGTAGCTGTAATAGTGATTCCTCAAAAACAATATATTACAGAATTTTATATTAAAAAATATAAAGCCAGAACCATTCTGTTGGTCCTCTAAGGAACTCCTGAAGCATTGGTTTTCAAAATTAGTGCATATAGGTATCATATCAGAAGCTTGTATAAATGTCAGCTCTCCCTGTGACATTCTGATGTAGTAGAACTGAGATGGGTGGCCTAGGGTAGGGGAACTTCATTTTGCAAAAAATTCCAGCTGACTCTGATGCAAGAGCTTGGTGGAGCTTGAATCAGGAGCTTGAGTCAGGTTACACATATCAGCTGAAATAAATCACCGTCCCTAGCCCAGCTGACACATTTGGCATGGACAGCATGTCCACAAGCCAATGCAAATAGGAAAGGTGAAAGCAGCAAAGGAGCATGGGCATCTTATCAAGGTTTGAATACTAATATCTTATTTTGAAAATAATAATGAACAATACAGGCTAATTCTTATTCTAAACATTGTTTCCAGAAGGTTAGAGTTCACATGCAATTACCCCAGGCCATGAAAATCTCAAGAAACACTTCAATCATTTGAGGTATTACTCACTGTTACCCGAGAGAAACAGAACTAGTAGGATATCTATCTATCTATCTATCTATCTATCTATCTATCTATCTATCTATCTATCTATCTATGTATCTATCTTTTCATCTATCTATGCAAGGAATTGGCTTACACGATTTTGGAAGCTAGTTAGGCAAGTCTGACATCCGTAGGTCAGAGCATCAGGAAGAGTAGGGCAGAAATAGATGCTGCAGTCTGCAGAAGGAATTCCTTCCTTATCAGGGGAACCTCACTTGTGCTATTAAGGCCTTGCAACTGACTGAATCAGGGCCAATCGCATTAGAGATGATAATCTCCTTTACTTAAAATCAGCTGATGGTAGATGCTAATCAGATCTACACAACACCTTTAAAGCAAGGCCTAGATTAGTGTTTGATTGAATAACTGGCATGATAGTCTTGAAAAATAACACATAGAACTGGCCATCATTATTTAAAGATTCCCCTTACTGATTTGTGTGTTACATTTGTGTGTTACCTGTATTCTTATTGAACATTTTTTAACTAAACTAACTTATTTTTTTCTGATTTTAACCTCCTCCTAAGCAATAATAACTATGATATTACTTTTGTATATTGTATATAAAATAATACAATTAATTGTAACTATTAATATTAAAATGATTTGTCCATATACTGCCTTAAATAATTTACCACATCCTCTTGGAAATAATATACTAGTTCATCAAATCAACTGCCAGAGTCCTGGGTAGAAGAGTTTGCTACAAAGGAAGAAGTGATTTTAACGAGGAAAGAAAACCTCTTAAGCCAGGAGCTCAACTTAGGCAAGGCAAAATTTAAAAGAAGCTATTTTCTGTTAGAGAAAGCCTTGGGATTTCCCAACCTGGGATTGGGAGTGATAAACACCTGTGCTGAGAATGGAACATGCTAAGGGCTTTCTGACAGTCATATATTTTTGAGGACTAACTTTAGCCACTGGAATGACAACTTTCAGGATATTTTTTGCCAAGAACTAAGATCCTTAGAGTCTTCTTCCAGTGGTGAAGAGGAATATCAAAAAGTCATCACAGACTGGTGTGGAATAGAGGTGAAGCTGAGAGAATAACAGGAATTAGCCTGGTGAGGATGGCCTGGGGGTGTATATGGGGCTGAGGGGGAGCATTCCCACTGTGAGAAAGCATGGACAAAATGTGACTTGAACTTGAACTTGTAATATGCATGCATGCGTGTGTGTGTGTGTGTGTAGGGGATAGTGACAGACGTGGGTACAATGGAGTTAAATATAAATATAAATATATGACTGAAACAGAGTTACCCTATTGCATAATTCCAGGGGTTGCCATTCACAGACTTTAATTTAATGCCATTGAAGACTCTGCATGACCATAGGTGACTAAAGCACACACACAGAGTGTGGAATGCTAGGAGATGAGGTTGGAGAGGTAGGTAGAGACCAGGTCATCATGAATTCTTAATTCCGTGGTGAGGAGCTTGACCTTCACGTTACAGAGCAGTTCTAGATTTCCCAATGGGCAGATCAAGCACATACTTAAGATGTCCATGAAATCAGAACGGCAATAATTTTATTTTACAATGGTTTGTAAATGCTTAAAGTATCAAAGAAATTACTTTAGGGGAAAAATACTAAAAAATGAATTGTTTTTCCATTTGGTATGTTTTAGCATTGCTTTTGTTTTTGAATTACGTAAAGCAAGATAGGAATAGGTAAGGGAGAGCATGAGCACATCAGAGTTTTGGGCGACTGAGGGTTTTCAGGGCCTGTTGTTGAATATGTGTGGCCCTTGGAGGGTGTCAGCATGAGCAAATACAGGAGGGCGAACTGGGCAACCCCGGTTTGGTGCCTTATTGTTGTGTCAGATGAAATAAATTAGTGCTTTTTTACACTGTCCTCTGCATAATGCATACAATAGCATCTCGATATTACAAAGTTTTGAAGTTGTTTGAGGAAAAATATACTAAATCTGTCAGAGTTCCCAGCAGGAAACAGATGGCACATTCAAATGGAATATTTCAAAATAATTTACTAAAGATACTATTTACTGAAATGGGCATAGTTTAAGGGAACCGACAGGGAATATTCAGGGGCTGGTAACATCAGGAAGTCCTGAGCACAACTTGTAAGCCTGAAGGGACAAGTAGTGGGAGCAGCAAGCAGAACCCTGAGAGCGTACCTGTAGTTGTAGAGGTCATCAGACCAAAGCTCGGACCTTTTGGTAGAGGAACAGGCACAACCTGTGTTAACTTATCATGAAGGAAGCCAGGAGAATACCTCCCTAGTCATCATTCTCCTCCTGCCTTCTGGGTTTCTAACTGTGTCTCCTCTTGGCTGAACTCAAATAGAAGCCAGAAGATTAGGATGTCTAGAGACAGATCCATAGAGTCAATTTCCCCTACAGAGAGCAGGGTGAAGAAGGATGGCAAGTGGATCTGGAGATGCAAACAGAAAATATCTAACATAGATATATATTGCAGACAAACATCATTTATGTAATTATTTACCTTCTACATGGGGGTCAGCAAACTATGGCCCATGGGCTGAATTCAGCTTGCAATCTATTTTATGAAATGTTTTATTGGAACACAGCCATGCCTATTTATTTACACATAATCCTGGGCAGTTTTTGTGCTGCAATGGTAGAGATAAGTAGTTTTGACAGGGACTGTATGGCCTGAAAATCTGAAAATATTTACTGTCTGGCCCTTTACCAAAATCTTTGCTGACTCCTGCTCTGCACAATAAAAAGTAGGCCTTTCCTTCATAAAAATGTTTCATAGCAATAGCAAGATGCCCTTGATTGTTACCTCTGCTATCACCAAATATATATTACTTTTATAATGCAGATTTCATTTCAGCCTTAGTTTTTATATCATGTATATTAGTCTATGGAAAAATTAACAATATGTGTGTCTGTGTGATATATACATATCACATATACATCAGGTAAATATATATATATAATCTGGGGGAACTAGCTTTAACCAAAAATGTGTCTGCCAACTTGAAAAGAATAAAAGTAACCAACGAGAAATCTAGGGTAACATATTTATAGTGGCCTTCGTAATTTACTTGGTTTCTCAGATTTTTTTTTTTAATATTTAGAATACTGTTTTTAAAATGACCAGACTTTAGTATATAATTACCTAAGTGCACTTCGTCCATGGCAAATATGACTTTTGACTTTGTAGCGTCCCCTTGTGACTGTCATTTGATGTTATTTTAATCTTCAGGTACTCACAGATGTAAATGAAGTATTGCCCCAGCTGGAAGAGAAAGTCAATAATTGATTATTTTCTGCTCTTCAAGTAAGATTTGAAACAGTAGCAAGGATGGAGAGAGACAGAGAGATGAAGAGAGGGAGAGAGAAGGTGGGCAGAGAGAGAATTGTTTGTATATGAGGAGAGATTAAAAGAAATGTTGAAGATTTTTACTGTATGAGATCATATTAGTGCCCCCTGTGACTTTTGTTTTCAACTGCTTTTACCCTGTTGTTTTTTAGAGAATTTATATTGAAGCTCTCAGTCACTGCTCTTATAAATCTTGGCCTAGATCTTTCTTGGTGCTGTGTCATTCCACATTTTAACAAATTTTTTAACAGGATTTACTATGTGATTTCATATAAAAAGACTAAACTGGAAGTTAGAAAGCCTATCATATACCTATTCTTCAATGATTGCTGGTGGAAGGAGAGAAGAAAGAGGCGTGGCAGAAGGACAAACAGGAGGGAAGGACATATTTAGCCACAATAACGTACCTATAAATATGTATAAAAATGGCATTCTCTTAAATGACATGTAAAAATTTTGTTATAAACACTCTAAATAAAGTCAAAGCACAAATAAAAACTTAGAAGATATTAATATATTTATTTGTGTGTGTATTTGCAACACATCATCAAATTTCTATGCATTAATAAAGAACAACCCAATAAATATAAATAGGTTAGAGACAATGAAAACCAAGAGACACTTGAACAAGGAAGTAATGTCACTTTTATTTGTAATAAGAGAAATCCAAATTAAAATTATGAAGTAACAGTTTTTATTTTTTCTGCTAATATAGTTTGATTATATACCACTATCATACATTGCTGTGTATGAGTATAAATGGTGACTTTATGGAGAAAAATCAGAAATTTGGTTTTTGTCTTAGAAATGACAAACAGTTTGACCCCAGGATGGTTTCATTTCTAGAAACTTCAGTATGCTGTATTTGTGAGAAATAACATGTATAATAATGAACAATATGTACATTGTTGTATTATTTGTCACAGCATAAGATTAGTATTACTTAATGGGATTGAAAAGATTGGATAGCAATTTAGGAATGCAAAGAATAACGTATTTTTCAGCATACAGATCTAACTACCACTCCTAGAATGCCAGAATAAAACAAAACACAGAAACCAAAAACGACCGGGGGCGGGAGGGAAGAGGCAGGTCATCAATGTGCCATCCTCCTTTTGAAGATCACTAACCCTTGACTTAGTATGAGTTACAAAGAATGCAGAGAGTGCAAAATTGGGAAGCTATTAAAAAGAACACAGCAGCTCTATATTTACTTAAATGGAATAATCTTGAAGGTATACACTACAAGCCCGAGTAGGAAACCATCCAACAGGGGTGCTTGGGTGGTGTAGTTCTGAGGATTCAACTTCCCAGAGGCAGTAAGCAGGACAGAGAAAGCTGGAGGATTGATCTAGTAAGGCAAGTGGAGGCAAAAAATTATCACATTATTATATAGCATGCCTTTCACAGTGTTGTTGCCATGAGAATCAAATATGGCAAAATGCTTTGAAAGGCACAATATGTCTGTGATATGACGGAAAGGCCTATTTATTAACCTGTTGGATCAATTCAGGGCTTGAGGTCCTCGCTGGATCTAAGTGAGGCTTATTTTCCTCTATCAGTGAAACTATGGGTGGCATAGCTTGAAATGCTTAGAGAGGGGTCAAATGGGACAAGAGTTTCATAAGAACAACCCGCAGCAGCCCCCCGAGACCTGCCAGCCATATTCGCCTGTTATCACATTCCTTTAAAAATTCTGAGCTTGAATAACTCTGACCTCAACTCAGAAAGGGTGGGCGGAAAAGGTCACAAGAGAAAAGAAAAAGCTATGTGCTGTCCCATTATTTCTTTGGATTTAGATTATCATGGACAAAAATCATTTACCTTTGCTTTTTAACCCAGATCAAATCTTGCATGAGAATTTCCTCAAATGCTATATTTACCGTGAAGTGTGTTTGGACCTAATCTCTGAACATGAAGTCACCTCTCAGAACTTGAATACCCTCAGAACTTTATTCTGTCTCTCCTACGTGCCAGATCTCACCTTACATCCCTTTGATCCCACCTTACATCCTCCCAACATTATTTGGGAGGAACTTGTACATTCCTTGCAGAGACGAAGTAAACCCGATTTATTCACCTTTGTGAATCTTCCAAAATGCCATCACAATGCCAGGTACTTAGTAGGTGTTATGGGCTGAATTGTGGACCCCCAAATATTTCTATGTTGAAATCCCAACTCCTAGTGCCTCCGAATATGACTGGATTTAGAGATTGGGCCTTTAAAGAGATAATGAAGTTAAAATAGGATCATTAGGATGGGCCTGAATCCATTATGACGTATTCTTATAGGAAGAAGAGTAAGCCGGGCAAGGTGGCTCACACCTGTAATCCTAGCATTCTGGGAGACCGAGGCAGGCAGATGGTTTGAACTCAGGAGTTTGAGACCGGCCTGAGCAACAGTGAGACCCCATCTCTATTAAAAAAAAAAAAAAAGTAAAAAGAAATTAGCCGGACAACTAAAAATATATGTAGAAAAAATTAGCCGGGCATGGTGGTGCATGCCTATAGTCCCAGCTACTCGGGAGGCTGAGCGGGAGGATCGCTTGAGCCCAGGAGTTTGAGGTTGCTGTGAGCTAGGCTGACGCCACAGCACTCTAGCCCAGGCAACAGAGTGAGACTCTGTCTCAAAAAAAAAAAAAAGAAGAGTAGGACATGGATACATGTACATGCAGAGAGCAACCATGTGGAGTACATAGTAAGAAGGGGGCCATATGCAAGCCAAGGAAAAAGGCCGCAGGAGAAACCAACCCTATCAACACCCTGATCTCAGACTTTTAGTTTCCAGTACTATGGGAAAATACGTTTCTGTTGTTTAAGCCATTACGCTGTGGTATTTTGTTCTAGTAGCCCTAGCAGACTAACACAGTAGGTATTCAAAGAAATATAACTTGCAATAGTCTACTTACGTAGCCCAGCTGCTATGTAAAGCTGCTGTAGTAAAGTCCTACTACAGGTCTAAACCTGATTGGAACGCAACTTATTTAACTCCTAGAAAGTGTGTATCTGAAACAAACAATGAGAATTAGAGAGTGTTCTTGCCTTTGAGAAGACAGTTAATAGATTTCACCCACAATTGCCACTCCGTAAAGGTAAAAGTGTTAAGAATTTATGAGTGTTCATGCCAGAATCAGGTGGCCCCATAATCAAATATCAGCTCCACTTCCTACTGTTTGATTGCTGTTATCTAATCTTCTACATTGTAGCTTTCTTATCTGTAAAACGGTAAACGGGTATAATAATGGCTTCCGTGGGGTTGTTGTGAGGATTTAAGTGAGATAAATCTTTGAAGACTGCTGAGAACAGTTCTGGAACCATAGTAAACAAACAAATTTTCTTTCCTTTGGTTTTTAATACTAAAGCTAGTTGCAAGCTAGGGTGATTACGGCAACCATTACAAAAGGAGCATCAGTCTTGGGGCATCCGACAATTGACAAACATTGCCTCATATTCTAATTTACCTTTTTAGAATCAGAGAGATACAGCATAGTTCATACTCACAGAATCAGAGCCTCAACAGTTTAGAAAGTGGCATGGTCTGAAAGCAGCGTCCTTGGCTGCCCTTTTGCTTACGAACCGGTGTTCCCTTTCTCTTAACCTCCCAAGACTGTTGGTGAATGTGTATGTATTCAATGCTCACAAGCAGAGAAAATTTTGGTGTGACATATGGTGCAAGTACCAGTTTCCAAATGACACACAAGCAAAGTCACTAATGAGGTAGGATCTGCCTGCAGGAAGAATGAGGACGATTCTGGGTCATTTGCAGAGAACACTAACTAAACATCCGTCAGTTTTATGATAAATCATAACTGAAAGGCAGACAGCTGGATGTCCTGGCATTCTGGGGGTTATGTAGGGAGCCAAGACCTAAGTCCATTCCCCAGAATCCAGAGGAGGCAGGACCAGTTCTGCTGTGTGGGGAGCTGATATTACCCATCAGTATTCCGTGTTTGCATAGCCTTTTCTGGAAAGAGCTAGGTGGATGGGAAATGAGATGCTCAGCAAGGATCTCAGACACTGGCTCATCCTAACGTTTTGTTAGTCGCTATCCCTTTAGCATTGCAACTGTGTAGGGAAGTGAAGAGTATATCATTAATATTCATTATCTGATTTCTACAGAGAAAAAAACAACAAACTATCTGCTCCTCAGTCTCTGACTCTGTAAAGTATAAATAATCATAACATTCCAGTCAAAAATTGTTGTATTTCATGAAATAATAGGTGTTCAAACCCCAAAACAATAGTAGTTGTACACCCACTAGTGCATGTTTTTTTTCTCTCTCTCTTTTCCCAAAAATATTAGCACCTACTTCCCTCTAGTGTTTCTTTCTGTAGAAGAAAATAACTTCAGAATGATGTCTTTCATGCATTTAGCTCTTGCTATGTGCCAGGTGTTATTCAATTTTCGTAACAGCCTTGCAATGTAACTACTCTCTCTTTTTTATAAATGAGTCTCAGAAAAAGTAACTTGCCCGAGCTGTAACAGTTGATGAGTTGTGCAGCTGGAACTTAAACACAAATCTGTCTGGTAACAGCACCACTCACTTTGCACACTACCACATCAGTAGTTTGCATGAAGGGTCACACAAAGTTCGTCTCATTTATCTATTGAGTCATGAGGAACTAGTTACTTGGTCTAAACAGGTGCTCAGAGGTCAATGCCCTCTATTCTGTAAGATGTGCAATAGACTCTTCCCATAGTTGAGACCATTGTGGGCATAGCCAGATTTCTCCCTCTCGTTAAGTTGGCTACTTTACTGCTGTCAGACAAGGCTCTCTGTGCAATACAAACACTTAGCAATGTCTCTGCTTTGTGGCTCTCACTGGAAGTGACAATGGCAGTAGCTTAGTTTGTTTCTCCCACGTTGCTTCTGACAAGGAAAGTGGTTGGGTCATGAATCCTGACTTTAGCACTCACAAAGATCTGTAATGATAGAAAATATGGGAGGTTGGGATGGAGTGTGAAGGAGATTATTGGAATGATTAGAAGTTTCCTGAACCTTACTGGAAACGGCACACTTGTTCAGGACTTTCAGCTAAAGAAGGTCATGAGGAGTTGCCAAGAAAAAGCAAAGGACCTGTAGCCCCACCCAGATCTCTGCTTTCTTTTTGCCAGCAATTGTGGGTGCTATTGCTGATATCTCACAACTGCAGTCTCACCCAGAGGAGTGTCCTTAGGCAATTGAAGCTGCCCAGCTTAGAAGCACATGGGATTTATGTCTTGACTTCCTCTGCTCTCACCTGGAGCAGCCCCAAGCCAATGACTGGCCTGTGCAGGGATTCAAAAGACTCTCCTTCATCTCAAGATAGGACAGACTCTATGGGACAGTCGACCTTCTAGAGCTCTTCATGGGATCAGGATGAAGTTAGATTTCATCTGAAATGGCATCTTTGCCTAGATTCTTCCCCTTTCTTGTCCTATTTTTCTCACTTTCTTAGCGGTTTCTCCTGGAAGCACTCCCTCAATAAATCACTTGCACAAGATTCCTCATCTCAGGCTCTGCTTGTAGAAGCCTGGCTTAATATAGGGGCCTGAAGAATTGTCAGATGCCAGATGACTAAACCAGTGGAGCAAAGACACCAAGATTGTAGAGTTAGGACCCAACAGTTGACAGGAGGAGCGGAAGTGCTCTCTTGGTGAGTTCCTATGACAGGACTTCTCTAGCATGTTTGCAAGTGGGCCATGGCACATGTATGGCTGAGGGTGATGAGGGCAGAGAAGAGGTGACAAGGAAGAGGAAGAAGAGGAAACTCAAGAATCTTCTCCAGGATTCCTGAATTCACTAAAGAACTACTCCTTCCCCCAACTCTACAAGTTTCATAACATCCCTACTCCTTCCACACAGAGTTCCACACACCCTTGACCCTCCAGTGCCTGGTGGTGGCTTACAGGGCATAGCTCAATGTCACCCAAGTCTGGGCCTTGAATCCCATTAGATATTCCAGGCTCTGAGGAGGTGAGGAGTGGGAGGCACATTGTTAAGGTAGACTGTTCCAAAAGTGTGGGGCCTCCTGCCTCCACAGTTATTCTCTTTTTCTTTTTGCTTGGGCACAGAAAGGACTATGGCAGCAACAAAACTTGGACCCTCAGACTCTGAAAGGAAGACATGGACCCCCAAATCTTTGGACACACCTGGAGACATTTAGTATGTTTATTAACCTCAAAATATTTATTTAGCATCAGGCATTGTTCTAGGCCCTGAGGACCTAAAGCTGGACAAGACAGACTTGAGCTATGCCCTCATGGAGTAGGTGATCCTGTACAGGAGACAACAAAGTAAGCAGACAAGCATAATCCAAAGGGGTGTGTGCTGCAGTTGGTGGCCAAGTGTGTTGTGGGACCTCAGAGGAGTGGCAGCTTGACCAGATTTTGAGGAGCAAGGAAGCCATCTCAGAACCTGATGCTGAAGCCAAGACCTGAGGAAAATCTGGAATTATTTTGTGCAAAACAAAACAAAAACCCAACCCAAACAAAAACCAAAAAAAGAGGGAGACTTTTGCATTAGCAAAAGGGAGGGAATAGCTGGCACAAAGATTGGGAAGCAAGAGAGCAGCTGGGGATTTCTCAGAGTGAAAGGAAGTCGAGAATGATTCGAGTGCAGAGACGGCGGTCAGGCTGGGCAGGTGCACAGATCATTTTGAAAGTCAAGTTGAGGAACTTGGGTTTTACCCTATGAGCAAGAGGTGGCCATTAATAAGTTCTTAGCATGAGCAATATATATTACTATCTGCATTTTAGAAAGCGTACTGTTTGTTTTTCACAGAGGGTAAGGTTAGAGGTAGAAAAATAAGTTAGGAGGTTCTTAGAGCAATTTTGGAGAGAGTAGTAGTGGCCTGAACTGGACTAGAGGTGGTATAGAGATAAGAAACCTGTAGGAGGTCAAATGAATAGGATTTGATGATTTCGTGTTGGGCAGACAGAAAGGAGTGAGGAAAACTGAGAAGTCAAGTGTGACTCTGAGGTTTTGGGTTTGATAGGGAGGCCATTTACCAGAAAAGAAAACAACAAAGAGGAGCTGATTT
Organism: Lepilemur ruficaudatus; assembly: GCA_963574885.1. Taxonomy (NCBI): domain Eukaryota; kingdom Metazoa; phylum Chordata; class Mammalia; order Primates; family Lepilemuridae; genus Lepilemur; species Lepilemur ruficaudatus. Next base: position 1,085 of record CAUYRT010069358.1, on the reverse strand, counting down.
GAGGAGAAACTGAATCCAGTTTTAGAACACTATGATTCTGAGGCATCTGTAGACCAACCCAGAGGGCAGCTGCATGTATTACTCTGCAGCCTAATAGGGTATTCTGGGCTGGATGTCCGGAGACCATGGCTAGTATTATTTAGGTGAGAATACACAGGGAGAATATATAGAACAAAAAGATGCAAGAGCCTAGGACAAAAATCTGAGCTGTTACCAGATCCCCATAGAAATATCTGAACGAGGACTCTCCAGGGACTGCATTGGTGGTGGACAAAATAGTTGCCGCAATGATAAAGATAATGATATTAACAGTTAATAGGTATTGAATGCTTCCTATATGCCTTGTACTATATGCTGTACATTTTCCTCTTATTTAAACCTCTGACAATCCTGTGAGGTATGAATTATTATCATTCTCATTTTATAGATGAAGAATACAGACTCAGAGAGGTTGAATAATTTGCTGGAATTCGCGTGGTTAGGAAGGAGCAAAGCTGGGGTTCCCATGAAGGCCTCTTCTACCTCATTTGAGGCTCTCAACCACCACATTTCCAATGAGGGTCCGAAATACCTCCCCAGGACTTGCCAAATCTCATTACATGAATTAAATTAAGTTCACTGTCCTTTAGGGTAAATTTATTTATTTATTTTTTACTTTTTTATTTCAGCATATTATGGGGGTACAAATGTTTAGGTTACGTATATTGCCCTTGCCTCACCTGAGTCAGAGCTTCAAGCATAACCATCGCCCAGACGGTGCGCACTGCACCCATTATGTGTGTATATACCCATCCTCTCTCCCCCCCCCACATGCCCAACACCCAATGAATGTTATTACTAGATATGCACTTAAGTGTTGATCAGTTAAAACCAATTTGCTGGTGAGTACATGTGGTACTTGTGTTTCCATTCTTGGGATACTTCACTTAGTAGAATGGGTTCCAGCTCTATCCACGATAATACAAGAGGTGCTATATAGTCATTGTTTTTTGTGGCTGAATAGAACTCTATGGTATATATAGGGCAAATTTAAATACAACCTAATTCTTTAAAAATTATTAATGAGCTATGAGCTATTTATGCTA